>CM052656.1:117302629-117332084 GCA_028533165.1 Leontopithecus rosalia | reverse complement strand
AAAAAAAAAAAAGGACATTCTGTTAATTAACATTAAGACAAATCTGACATCTCAACTGGAGAAATAAGATAAACTAGGCAAGCTAGTTTTCCAGAGAGAACCATGGAAAGAGACAATCAATAAATGTTCTCTTGGAGTCTGAACAGGCCTCAAACACTATTCCTACAAAGAGGCTCATGTTTAATTGAATCAGGCCATGGAGAAAAGTATGCTCTAGGATACTGCTGAAACAGTAGAGCAATCTTCAGCAAATTCATGGAAACTAAAAGCTGAGAACGATACCAGAAAAGACAGAGAGGTCAGGGAAAGAGACAGCCAAGATTCTAAAACTACTGTAATCTTAGGGTGACTATATATAGGCCCAAAGCTACATTCTCTGAGAAGCATTTTCAGTAACATTACCTTGAGAAGGAAATGGATTTCACTAAATTAATCTAAAGAATTCACTAAAGAAATAACAAGAAAAGCGCAAAAACAATAATAGTAAGAAGTAGCCCTGAATACAAGAGAATGAGTAGTATCCGGAACTGTTACAATATATACCTAAATTGTTTGGATTTCAATAAAAAATTATAAGATGTGTAGTAAAAGGAAAGTAACCTACAACCAGAATGGAGGTGTTGTGGGAACTGGCAATCAAAATGGCTGTGAGAGAGTTCAGCTGTTGAATTTAACAAAAAAATATTTAAAAGCAGACATTAGAATGTTTTTATATTTTTAAATATCTAAGAAAATCATGCTTAAAGATATAAAAAGATAATAGAGAATATCAATTAGAAATAAAAATTAGGTAAAAAGGAAACAAATGAAAATTCTAATGTTTAAAAAGAAAACTCACTGAAATAAAAAATTCACTAGATTTACTTAACAGTAGAATTGAGCCAAGGAAATAATCAGCCAACTTAAAGACAGGTTGATAGACATTATGCAATGTGAAGAACAGAAAGAAAAGGAATGAAGGACAACAAACAGAACCTCAGAAAAATGCAGGACACTACTAAGTGAAGTAAAATGGAACTACTGGACAGAGAGAAGAGAGAGAGACAACTCATATTCAAAGAATTAATGGTTGCAAACTTTCCAAAGTTGACAGAATCCCTTAATCTACACCAGGAAGCTCAAAGAATTCTAAGTAAAATTAATATGGCTGGGCACGTAATTTAGTTTATGGGCTCGAAGATTTTTTGTGCTCATGCCTGTAATCCCAGCACTTTGGGAGGGTGAGCTGGTCATATCACTTGAGGTCAGGAGTTTGAGACTAGTCTGGCCAACGTGGCAAAATCAAGTCTCTACTAAAAATTAAAAAATTTACTTGGAGTGGTGGAAGGTGCCTTTAATCCCAGCTACTCAGGAGGCCGAGGCACAAGAATCGCTTGAACCCAGGAAGCAAAGGTTTAATGAATTGAGATCATGCCACTGCACTTCAGCCTAGGCAACAGAGCAAGACTCTGTCTCTAAATACATACGTATATACATACATACACACAAATACATGGTAGCAAATATGTGGCAAGGCAAAATAGAGAACATTTTGAAAACAGCAAAAGAAAAATGACTTGTGATTTAAAAAGGAATCCCAAGATTAACAGCTGACTTCTCATCATAGACAAGGGGGATAGAAGACAGCAGATGGCCCAGGACTTGCTGACCTTCTGCCTAGTTGTTTTATCCTTTACCGAAAGTGCGCTATTGATCTCTAAGTATTGTTGTTGATCATACATATAGATATAGATATAGATATAGATATATAGATATAGATACAGATATATAGATATACACGCGTATATATCTATATATAGATATAGATATATATATGCATATATATATGTGTGTATATATATATATGTTTATATATATACGTGTATATATATGCATATATATGTGTGTATAGCTATATCTATGTCTATATCTATATATCTATATCTATATCTATATCTATATCTATATCTATATCTTCCTTAAAACCTGTCAGTTTTTGCTTCATGTATTTTAAAGCTCTGATGTCAGGTGAGTATATGTTTATAATTGTTATATTAGGTAGATAGGTGCTTACTTTTCATGCTTTTTTTGCATAAAATTATGTAACTTTTCGAACTTTTTACTTGCTATTTTAAAAAGTTGTAATCTAAAGTCTGTTTTCTGTAGACAGCATGTATTTGAATAACACATTTTAAACTCCATCCCTAGAATCCTTCCTTTAAATTGAATTATTGAATCTATTCACATTTAATGTTATTATTGATAGAGTTAGATTATCTTTACTATTTTATTATTTTCTGTATGTCTCATGCATTTTTAAAAATTTCTTGTTTACTGCTTTTTTCGTTCCAGTGAATGAACATTTTCTAGTGTGATATTTTAAATTCTTTTATTGATTTTTCACTATATTTTTGTTATTGTCTTTGTGGGTTTTGTAAGTTTTATTATATAATTCTTATGTTATCAGGCTCTATTTCAGATTTCTCTCACTTAATTCCATTGATATGTAGAAATGTTACTCCTACATATCTCTAGGCTTTTTGTCATATGTGATTTTTGCTATGCATATATGCAGACCAAAAATATAGTAATAATTATACTCTGCATGGATTTATGTATTTCCAGGATGCTGAGCAAAGACTGGATAACAAGTGTGTATATATACAGTTTATTGTATTAACCTTATTTGCCATTTATTATTATAATAAGGTTAAAAGGATACCTCAGAAAAATGCAGGACACTACTAAGTGACGTAAAATTGGACTATTAGAGAGAAGAGAGAGAAAAGACTGATATTCAAAGAATTCATGTTTGCAAATCTATATATAATAAGCTATATTATATTAACCTTATTATATTAACTTTATTTGCCTTATTTGCCATTTCTCTTTATTTACTCCATACAGCTTTGTTCCAGCCATCCCCTTTGTGTTTTTATTGGTAAATATGCTACATTTCTAAGACGTTATAGTTTCAACAACTCAATTATACCCATGTTGTTTATATAGTTACTTTTTAAAATCATTTAAGAGAAGTAAAATATGTGTCTGTGCTGTCTTTTATAACTAAGTTTATATAATTATACATAATTTTTTTTAGTTGTAATTTTACTCTTGTTGTCCAGCCTAGAGTGCAGTGGCACAATCTCAGCTCACTACACCTCAGCTTCCTGGGTTTAAATTCTCCTGCCTCAGCCTCCTGAGTAGCTGGGATTGCAGGCACCTACCATTATGCCCAGCTAGTTTTTTGTAATTTTAGTAGAGCTAATAATGAATAATTAAGTTTGGAAGTATTCCACGCTTATTTCTTGAAAGGGCTTTGTGAAGACTTGCTATTAAATCTTCCTTAACTATTTGGTGGAATTCATCGATGAAGCCATCTGAGCTTGAAAATTATTTGTGTGGAATTTTTTTTTATTGCTAATAATCTCTTTACTTGTTATGGGTCTTTTTTATTATTCTGCTTTTCGTGCATCAGTTCATATAATGCGTGTATTTCCTGGAATTTGTTCGTGTCATCTAAGTAATCTGATTTGTCACTATAACAGTTACACACAGTATTACATTATCATCCACTATATTTCTGTAAGGCTGGTAGCAATATCACTTCTTTTATTCCTGATTTTAGAAATTTGAGATTTCTTTCTTTTTTTATATTCTTGGTCAATCTAGCTAAAGATTTTTCATATCTGTCATCCTTTTCAAAGGACCAATTTTTATTAAATTTGATAAGTAATTTTTTTATTATTTTCACTCAAATCTTGATTACTTATTTCCTTCTTGTTGTTTTTAGTTTGCTTTGTTTTTTCTTCTAGTGTAAGGTGGAAAGTTAAAGAAATGATCTGAGGGTTTCTCTTCCTCCTTTTTCTTCTCTTCCTCCTCCTTGCTGCTGCTTCTAAAGTACTTCTTGATTTCCAAACAAACTTCAAAGCTATGATAAGATAGTACTTGTGTCAGTAAGAAACAAGAAAGTGATGTAGTGACATATATACTGACATATAGATTGATGCTATATAATTGAGAGGCCAGAGGTAAATCTGAACAATTATACTACTGATTTTCAAGACAGGCATCATGATAATTCAATGGGGAACAACCAGTGTTTTCTGCAATTTGTGCTGAGACTGCATGCATGAAGTTAGACCTACATCAAAAACCTAAAACTAATTTTTTTTTTGAGAAGGAGTTTTGTTCTTATTACCCAGGCTGGAGGGCAATGGTGCGATCCCGGCTCACCGCAACCTCCACCTCCTGGGTTCAAGCAATTCTTCTGCCTCAGCCTCCCGAGTAGCTGGGATTACAGGACTGTGTGCCACCATGCCCAACTAATTTTTGTATTTTTAGTAGACGGGGTTTCACCATATTGACCAGGATGCTCTCAATCTTTTGACCTCGTGATCCACCCGCCTCGGCCTTCCAAAGTGCTGGGATTATAGGCGTGAGCCATCGCGCCCGGCCAAAACTATAAAATTTTTATAAGGAGTTTTAGGAAAAAAACATAGATGTAAATGTATGTGCTTAGAATTAGGCAATGATTTCTTAGATATGACACCAAAAGCACAAGCAGTGGAATAAAAATAAACTAAGCTTCATAAAAATTAATTTTATTTATACATCAGAAAATACAAAAAGGTGAAAATGTAAACCACAGAATAGAAGAAATTATTTGCAGAAGAGTTACTTGATAAGTTACTTGCATTCAGAATGTATAAAAAAACACTCAACTCAATAATAAAAGACCAAAAAAAGCTTTATAATAGACAAATAACTGATTAGACATTTTTTTTCTAGAAAATCTATGTAAATGTCCTGTAAGCACAAAGCACGTGGAAAGAAGCTGAACATCATTGTTAGCCATTAGGAAAATGCAAATCAAAACTAAAATAATACACCTATTTATACTCACTAGAATGGCTACAATCAAAAAGATAGATAAAAACACATCTTGGTGGTGGTGTGAAGAAATAAGGACTCTCTTTTTCTTCCACCTGGGTAGAAGTTTTTTAACTTTTATTTTAAGTTTAGGGGTACACGTGCGGGTTTGTTACATAGGTAAACTTGTGTCATGGGGATTTGCTGTACAGATTATTTCATGACCCAGGTATTAAGCCTGGTCCCCACTAGTTATTTTTTCTGCTCCTCTCCAAACCTTGACCCTCTAACAGGCCCCAGTGTGTGTCGTTCCCTTCTATGTGTTCATGTGTTATCATTTAGCCTCCACCTATAAGGGAAAACGTGGTATTTAGCCTTCTGTTACTATGCTAAATTGCTAAGGAACCAAAATGAGAATTTTTATACAGTACTGGTGAAAATATAAAATAGTATCTTCTGAGAAGATTAAACCCAGCAATTTCACTGCTAGCTGTATCCTCAAAAGAAATTTTTTTAAGTCCATACAAAAACTTGTTTAGGAATATTCATAACAGCATTATTTTTCATGGTCAAAAGAGAAACTAACCCAATTCTCATCAACTGATAAGAGGACAAACAGAATGTGGTATTTCTAAACAATAGAGTGTTATTCTGCAAAATAATAATACTAATTGAAGGATTAATGCATGTTATATGAATAAGCCTGCAAACAGTTATGATTAAATGAAAGAAGCCAATCACAAAAGATGACATGGGACATGATTCCATTTACATAAGATGTCCAGAATAATCAAATCTATAGAGATGGACATAAGGTTGGGGATGGTGGGAATGGAAGTGATCCTTAATCGGTACATTGTTTCTTGGAGATGATAAAGATGTTCTGGAATTCTCTGAATATATGAAAATCATTGAATTGTATGCTTTCAGTAGATTATTTGTGTGGTATGTGAATTATATCTCAATAAAGTTTATTTTTAAAGAATATGAGAAAAATGGAGATATAATTTTAGTTTCCTTTATAGAATGATGACAATTTCTACATCTTCTGTCTTGGAATCAAATAAAAACTATGAGTTAGAGCACTAATACCTATTCCTGGATGTGGGCTAATCACTGTAGGCCCATTTTCTGTCACTCTGGATGGCATGTCTCAATTTCATTGTCCTACTATTTCTGAGATAATACCTCAGTCTTCAATGTGCACAACCAAGCCATAACTCCTTGTCTCCATTCCTTACAAGGCGTAGCAAAAGATGTTCTCTAACCCAGCATCTTTCTACAATTTCCCTACAATCTGCTATGCTAAAAATATTTACCTTTCTGAAATCATTTTCAATTTCTCTCTCTCTCTCTCTCTCTCTCTTTTATTTTTTGAGACAGAGTTTCGTTCTTGTTACCCAGGATGGAGTGCAAGGGCACGATCTCAGCTCACCACAACCTCCGCTTCCTGGGTTCAGGCAATTCTCCTGCCTCAGCCTCCTGAGTAGCTGGGATTACAGGCACGCGCCACCATGACCAGCTAATTGTTGTATTTTTAGTAGAGACGGGGATTCACCATGTTGATCAGGATGGTCTCGATCTCTTGACCTCATGATCCATCCGCTTTGGCCTTCCAAAGTGCTGTGATTATAGGCATGAGCCATCGCGCCCGGCCCCATTTTCTCTTTTTTTAAGTTACCAATGAGCTTTACTCAGACCTAAAATCAGAAACCCCTTCCCAACTGCTTCTTGATTTATTGTCTATGGCATTCAGTATATCATGATGTAAGCTCCATAAAATCAAGCCTGCTGCCTCTCTTTGATATGACTGTATCTCCAGTCTTCTAGAATAATGCTTATAGATAGCTGTCATGAATCAATGAATAAAAAATGAACAGGTTTCAGCTGATTTCATTTGTATACAAATGCTTAAGACAAATAGGACACATTTCGTGTCATTTTTCTTCTACTATTGAATTGATAGATTAATAGCTGTATAATCTGGTTAAATACTCAGAAAAACTATTGTCTTTATCTTTTATACTCATCTAACAATAAAGAATAGAAAGCCATTTTCATTTTCTGTCAGTTTGGTGTGTATCAATAATTTGTATTTTTAAAAATAATAAGCATTTTCTTTTTGAATTTGTATTTAAAATGAGAAATTTAATACACCTAATAAATGTGTTAATTTATAACAATGTATATTAAGTGTGTGTGTGTGTCTGTGTAAATTTATATATAAATTATCTCTCGCAAATAAGGTATATGATGAGTATGAGTCCATTTGTTTTTCAATGTTGGGTGGCAGAGAAAAAATAAGAAATAATAAGAGAAAAAGGAGATTAACGCTTTCAGTTAAAATATTAAAAACAAATGCATTTGCTATGTATTTTAGGAAAATTTCAAATTTTCAAAATAACATTTATCTATGTAAATTTAAAAACTAAATTTGTCAACAAAGATTTTTCTTAATTTAAACAAAAATGTGAAAGTTTAATATTTCATTACAAAAAACAATTTAATACTATTTTGTGATATTATTATAAAATGCTATTAATATTACAATGTTTTGTAATCTGAGGAAATTGTTATTACAGTTAGAAAAAATGTATCCAACCTTAAAAAATTTAAATACATAATATAAAGATTAAGGTAAAATATAATTAAATAATATAATTTATATATTATAAAATGAAAATATAATTTATAAAATAAATTATAAATGATTGGGGAAATGACTGAGTGGGAGCTTTACTCTCAGAAATAATTCAAAAACAAAGATCCAACAGGGTTTCCAGGTAACAGATCTAACATAGAATTATACACTAGGAAACACGCTATAAATGTTGTCACATTGTCATCTTTGTAACTTTTTATTGTTTCTTATTTTGCAGGGTATATGTATGAAGAATATATATTTTGGCTAAATGTGGAAAGCCCAAGTGTTAAAATTAACATTATAATAAAATAAATGTATGGTATTTACAAATATACCTAAAATTTTAACCACAAATACTAAAATGTTAGTATTTGGACGAAGTGGAGGAGAAAATCTTACTTGTACTGTTACCTGAGATTACTGTGCTGCATGTTTGCCGTTCTAAATAAATGCTTCTCTGCCAGTGAATTTGGTAGAGAAGAAAAGTATTCTTTTGGCTTGCTCTGTCAGCCCCAACTATTGTGCAACTTTATTTTGCAATAAAGGTATTGAATAAAAACAACAGCAACAAAAATAAACTAAGAGAACTTTAAGATCATTTGAGTCTTCTGTTTAATTAAGCAATTTTATTCTACTTTTAATATAGGATAATGAGTAAGATGATGATGCATTTCTATTAAATACACTCTTTTGGAGATTATTAGTGAGGGCTGGTGTCTGTTTGAGGTGTCTAACTTTTCTATGTCACTTCATTTTTCTTCATACTCTATGTTCTTGATTATTTCTGATTCAAAGATGTGTCATGAATGTTACTACAAATGATTTAGGACTTTCTTCTCTATGAAATTTTGAGTTGATTCTTTGCATTTTATCCTCACATTATGTTAAAAAAAACTATCAATTATAACTGTTTTCTTGAAAAATTCATGCTCTAAGTCTAATTAGCAGGCTAAAATGAAGAGTTTACATTTTATTTAAAGTTAATAATGTTATTATACCTAGTTACATAACAGTACAACTCATGAGATAATCTAATACTTATTACTTTTTAAGGAATTATTATCTAAAGTTTATAAACATTCATTGGCTCAAAAGTATCTAATCTTTCTAAAGATTTTATTTAATTTATTTTCTTAGTATTCATATTAGCTCTCATTTTACTATTTCTTTATCTGTTTGAATGTCCTTAATGTTTTTTAACATACGATTAACAACTTCACCACTGAATTATTGTAGCATTTTCTATTATAATTAAAAGTAAACATTTATAATCAATAATTATTAGGATGTCAATGCGAAAATGGCCTTAGAACTAGTTTTACTCCCAATTGGATCTGGTTGCTTGCCTATATTTGAACATGCATATTCAGATATTAACTATACATAAAATGCCACACTTGCTTTTATCGTTGACACTAGTACGCTAATTGGCTATAAAAGTACCTACATGACTGTACCATCAATGATGAAATATGATTCATAGGGGCTAGAATGGACATAAACTAGATATTCTGTGATTCAGTTTGCAAAAGCCTAGACCTGACACCAGAGCCAAAGCAATTTAAAAAAAAAACAAAAGGAGATTCGACCCAAACATCAAAACTAAAGCTACATCCCAATGCACCATTAACCATTTTCTCCACTTTCTGTTTCAATCTAACCTTAAAAGAAAGTTCCTCACTATGAAAAGTGATCAAGTGATTATTTCCCAAAGGCTTTAAGTGAGGTTTTTTATAGGTCCAGGAAAGGGCTCATATGGGCTCAGTAAATTGTTAGATAATGTGCAGCTGGTGCTGAAATATGGCCCCAAAGATAATATAGAAAAAGCCAGCCAAGAAGAGGAAATGAAAGAACTGATTTCCAGATCCTAAGACTGTGAGAAGCCAGTATAAAGCAGAAGACACTTTGATTGCCCTTGACCCTGCACGTTTAGGAGGAGGAGGGCAAAGAAGAGATGAGTAAATATTGAACACTTAACATATGGTAATCACAGGGCCAGATGACTCATTAATTTGCAGAAAGAACTATATAATTTAGGGCTAAGTGGAAAATAAAAATTGGGGGGCCCTATTCAAAAAGCATTAAGAACTTCCATAGAGCAACAGCAGAGCGTTAAACTAACTGCAAGCCTCTTCTAAGCAAAGGGTGCTGTGCTGTGTGACTACATGGTTCCCATGTCCATGCAGGTGACTCTGCTGGTTTGTCATTGGTGCCTTCACAAATACTATAAAGCATATTCTATTATCCCTCTTCATTGGTTAAAAAACTGACACTTAGAAATATCTGTTATAATTTGCTCAAGTTTACACATCATGCAAAGGACAAAAACAGGTACGTACAGAATACCCCGTTTCATTTTACCAGGTGATACGCTTCAAATGCATATAATGCACAGTAGAGTGATTGTATACACCATCTTAAAAATATGTATTACTGTTCGTAAGTTGTCCATTTCTGATTATCTCTTGATATGCTCTCATCCTGCTTTAGTATAGCAAGCACACTTCCCTCTGTAACTGTCCTGCTAATAGTTTTCCAAATTAAAGTGTGGTTACACACCCAACGGATAGAATACTGCACTTCAGCCATGATAAGCAGAGCGGTCTTTGAGTTTTTCAGCATGAGTATAGAGTTAGGACTCCATTATCGCCAAAGACACATGACCAGAAAGGCTGAAGCTGAAGATTCAAGAGACTGCGTCATGGATGGTCCTCTAGAAGGTCATTAATATTGAAGGTCAAGCGTAATTACTCTCACAAAATCCCATGATGCTTGTAAATCTTATTTTTTGCCATTTTTTCTTTTCTGTTTTGTAATAGAGAGGTGGTCTTTTGCCCGCAGGAGTGTACTCCATGAATCACCAGCACCTGTACCGTGTCATGGAAGGAGAACGGCCATATTACTATTTAATTTTTTTTGAGAAAGGTAAGTGGTAGAAGACATGCTGTAAAAAGCACGTGACTTCCCTCTGACCAAATTAGGTCCTGTGAATTGTATAAGTGAGCAAATCTAATTTTAGTGAACAAAAGAAGCTGGGAGATGCTGAGTGTAATTTTTATGTAAAAATAGGAAGTCTCTGAAGCCAACACTCCTTAAACAGACGAATGCAAATTACCAAAATCATCCAAATAGAGAAAGTCGATTTATGCATTTTCCATTGTATCCTTCAACAAAAAAAGCTTTTTCTGTTTCCAAATAGTATGCATTTGGGGTAAAGTTTCACTTTACGCACCAAGAATGGCTGAGAGAAGAGAGCTCCAAACCAGTCATGTAGGGAAATTGTTTCTCTATCTTTTTTATTCTAGAGCACAGCTTCTGCCAAATAGTCTGTCCAACTGTCTACTGTATCCACTTTTAGCTACTTGAATTTTAATTAAAAAATAAAAGTTTCAATGTTATGTATCAGAATGCATGATTAATTCTCCATTGGCACCTTATGTCTTCAGCAGAGGGCAGACATGGTAAGAGAAAAATCAAATTCTGCTTGACCGTAGACAGCAGCTAAATTCCCAAATCAACACCAGCCATTTTAGAAGATGGGTCTTACTCCATCACCCTCACAGCATTGTCAGTGCTTATTAATTCAGTTGTAGCTTTCAGCGCACAAATATTTTAAAACTGCCAGTGAATTTTTAACTACTAATACAATCCTTAAATGACTGTCTTTTTCAAGACAATATGCTACTTACATGGTTTTCACTACTCCTAGAGGATTTCTTCTTTCCCCTTCCTCTTTCCAGTATGGACCTTTCTATCAGTAGCTTCTATAATCTACAGCAAGAATGAAGGAGTACAATTATCTCTCTCTTTAAATGTTCCTGTATGTGCAGTTTGCAGGGTGGATTTTCATTCATATACCACTCAGTCACATATTAATTCAAGAAGTATTTAATGAGTGCAAGCTGCGTATTAATCCCTCTTCTAAGAACTGAGCATCTTTCAGACAAAATCTGTCCTGGAGTTTAAAGAGCAGCAAGGGACATTTGTTGTTAGTAAAATAATATTTTTAATTGCTTACTTGGAAAGTTTTGTCACCCAAGTACTGTACTTGCACCTTAAAACCCAGGCTTTCACCATATGTAACTGTTTTGGAGATCTTCTAATGGGACATGTTTCAAGGTTTTTGTGACTCTTTCCCTTACATCTAGATTGCCTTTTCTTCCTTTTAAAATATGTAAATGAAATGTCTCCAATTCTCTATCTGTATTGGTTCATAATTTTCTTTAATTTTAAAATAAAACAGTTTCGATGTTTAATCCTGTAGCTTACAGGAAATTCACTGTCCACCTTCTCTCAAAAGACTTTTAGGAATAACTAGAACCTTACATTTCCACGGTTACATCTCACTACAATTCCTTTTACCCTTGAATTCTCCGTATGTATTTTTTTTGTGCCGAATTCTGTAGATCCTGGACACTTTTTTTTGTTGTTGTTGTTGTTTTACTTGTGGAATTCGTTATTTCTCCTTCATTTTCTAAAGGTATTCTTCAAGGCATTAACAGAAGTTTAGGCATAATTATTAAAAATAAGTGTAGCATAAGCATAGTCTAGGAACCAATTAAATATTCTCAGTGTTACATATCAATTTGGTAAAGACTATGTAATTTCTGCCATAAGGTGGAAATACTAGATTCCTCTCTTGGCCCTAAGTTTTATTTGTTGACATGTTGTTGGTCGAACTCTCTAGAAAACTCATCTGAGCTTCAGGCCTTTACATTCAGTATGTATTCTCTCTTATTTTTGGTATTCCAAATGTACCTCAACTTCAAATATCTAGACTAAATTCATCAAATTTCTTTCCCAAACAGGCCTTCTATCAGTATTTCTTATCTGAGTAACTCTGGTAATTTTGCCATTTGTCTATTGCTTAAACATCAGTAACCCAGTCCAGTCTTAGAACAACGTTACCTTTACGGCAGCCCCAAATACATGGAAATTATAATATTTTAATCTTAAAGCTCTTTCAAATATATCAGTACATTCAACAAGTAAGTTGTTAAATAAAATAGATATGTTACCACCACGTATTATTATTTAATTAATTTATTTATTTAGAGACTGTGTTCTGCTCTGTCGCCCAGGCTGGAGTGCAGTGGCACGATCTCAGCTCACTGCAACCTCCGCCTTCTGGGTTCAAGAGATTCTGCTGCCTCATCCTTATTACGCAGCCCCTAGACTTCAACATCGCCCAGAAGGTTCTTATTGCTCCCACAAATGCATTCTGTTTCAACAGAGGTGTTCTATTTTGACATTGTCTTATTCCACCTCTGTTGCGCTTATTTCATGCTCCGCATGCCTCAGCTAGTCACTAGGCAACACTCTTGCCACCCTGATGAGGGAGCGTTTTGCTTCTAATGCCCATTGTCATTTTGTTGCAAAATCTGACCTCAGCAATTTGTCTTCTTGTCTCAAGCAACGAGTGTAAGAAGTAGGTAGAGTAGAGGATGGAAAGTGGGAGGAAAGGATTAAAGTTAAGCCTTCCTGGCAAGAATCCTCTCTTCAGACCCCCATATGTCAACAGTGTTTGCCCCATCAAATGTCTGGGTCTTTCTCATCATTATATGTTCTTTTAAATTGAGATTGTGTTTCTGAAACCTCAGTGACTGAAATGCTTGCTGAATGAAGTACCAAATATCAAATTTCTGCTAGTAGACATGTTTCATTATTAATTTGCTGTGATGTGTATTAGTTTGTAGCTCCATTGTGTAATTTTGATGTCTTTGATTTTATTTTTTAATTGCATTTTAGGTTTTGGGGTACATGTGCAGAACATGCAAGATAGTTGCATAGGTACACACGTGGCAGTGTGATTTGCTGCCTTCCTCCCTTTCACCCATATCTGGCATTTCTCCCCATGCTGTCTCTCCCCGACTCCCCATCCCCAGCTATCCCTCCCCTATTCCCCCCAACAGACCCCAGTGGGTAGAGGAGTTCTTTATTTGACTTTTGTCTTGTAGAAACAAACACAACTCAACAAAACAGAAACTTTGGCTTTTGGTTCTATTTTGAATTGAAGGTAATAAAAAGCAACTCACTGCCTCAATATATCTTCTCTGATGTCTGCCAGTTTCTCTAATGCTTACAATGACAAGGCCATTCTGACTCCTCAAGGGTTTTAGATATTTTAGATTATTTAGAGATCACATGAATATAAATTGTATATAATGTAACATGTTTTAAATACTTTAAAAGTATTTTAACTTTAAAATTGAAAAATAAAATTAAGCTGCTATTTCTGAATCACTCAGGAAGATGTTGAAATAGAGAGACTTTATGTATTAAGTATATTATATGTTTATCAATAATGCATTTCCAAATTTTGAAATGCATTATTGATAATAACATTAATTTTTTTTAAATACCTGAAAACAGGAACTTATGAGTTCCTGAAAACAAAATCGAGGGAAACTGTATTCTTTATCCACTCTAACGTGACTTAATTTTGCAAAAGTATGTAGACAGGAAAATTTTCATCCTTTACGTGTTACATTAAAGAGGAACCATAGGCCGTATTCAGTGTAAGTCTTATATATAGGTGCATCTTTCCCTAATGTAAAAAGTTCAAATAAAATATCGAATGCATGTACTTTTTAATATTATTTTACTCCAAAATTTCATGTTTTATTATATTAAAATAATGTACTGCCTTTTATTATGCAATTTGTGTTTTCTGCTTCCTGTTTTTTCTCAAGTAGGTTAAAATGCTTTGTGTCACTAATTTAATCTTCTTTCCCTTGTCTCATTAGTAGGTATTCTTCTCAAAGATATATGTTTTTGTATAGAATATATAAACTATTCAGGTCACCTTGCTTCTAAAGCACCTTTATTATTGTCTGTGTTCAAACAGAAACACATTGTTTAATTACGCTAGTAGCATTTGCACAAAAAAAGCTTCAAACCCCTGTTCTTCCCCATAACATCCTAAGGACTTTGTGGCTCCAGTTCTCCATTTAAAAAATAGAGTTAGGTGATAATTTTGTTACCTTTCAGCCCTTAACTTTGAAAAAGATAAACAGTATCACCTAATCATTTTGTTGATATTTTATTTGTACTCCCTTTTCCAAGACGAATTAAGTTAGATAAAAGGATCAACAGGATGTGCCTCCGGGCTGAGATGGCCTAGGATTGGACTCAATGTCTGGAAATCGCTTCTGTGATTTTAGTATGAGTTGAGTTTGTGGTCAACAGTTTTGCAAGGATATAAATGTCAAACATTGTACATGACACCCCGCAATGTCAGCCATTATAAAGATATTCTATACTGCCAATATTTCAACATTAATCACAGTACTTCTAAATTTGTTGAGTTGGTTTTATTATTTTCACAGTATATTAATTATTTTACTTATTCAACAAATATTTATTAAGTACCTACTGTAAGTTGGTCACTGTGGAAAGCGTTGGCACAAGGTCTCTTACCTCACATGCCTGATATTATAATGGGTAGAAACTAATAGTAAAAAAACACAATAATTATAAAACAAATACACACAATATTGAAATGTAAATAGCTGACAATGCTGATTAAAGCTAACAGTAGTAGCTTTCACATAAAGATCATAAAATATATTAAATAGTGAGTTGAGCTATATCTTTACCAAGAATATAAGAAGCAGAATCCTTCAAAAATGAAAGCACATTAGGGAAATATGGCTTCAGGAGTGTAATTAATTATTCCAAGGTACAAATCAGTACAAGGAAAAAAGATGCTTTATTAATAGACTAAATAAACCAGCTTAAGAAAAAAGTTTCAGAGATATGTATTAATCATTAGTATGTATTATCAATAATTCTTTAATTGGTGGACTTGCAACTGATGAGTTTGTATATTGTCACCGGAACGATAAAAAGACTAAAATGAGGGATTTCATTCATATTTAGTTGTCAACAAAATCTTTCAGACAATTTGTTATTATTTTTAATGGTTGAAAAAGGGCAAGGAAGAAAATGATATCTTTAAAGTCTGAAAGTTAAAGCTGGTTAGAGGACAGTTAGGAAATATCTAATATCGATCATGTTTAAATCGCTCTACATTTTTATCTCCAATTTACTTTGTTGTTCAATATAATAATCTCTTCACTTCTATTTTCATTCTCCACCTTAACATGACACATCTACCTATAGTCAGTAAAATGAATTGGTGAGTTGTTTTGTTTCTCTGCCATTGCCTTTGTGGTCTTTCCTTTGGTGCAGGCATTAAACAAATTGCTCCTTCACAGAAACCATTACTTTATTTTCTTACTCTTATTTATATTGATTATGAAGTAATCAAATTATAGTGTCAAATGAACCAAATTTAATTTTTTTAAAAGGCCTCAGACATATTCACAATGAGAAGCTGTAATTGGTCAATCTGCAAATCAATGGTATATTTATGCGAAGTTGACTCACAAACGTTCTTCCGCGTTAGAGAATTGATTGTGCAAGTCTTTGTCCACTCTGGGCTTGTTCTTGTAGAGCATCAGGACGGTAACAGATGCTACTAGAGTTCAGTGAACTTAGGAATTTCTTTTTAAAGGTGCTCAAAGTCATTTTGTAACATCAGAATTTAGAATGGCAATAAAAATGACTCATTGAAAGGCAAATAATAATACAGACAAACCCCTCTTTGATTTAAATAATTGACAAAATGTATGTAATATATTGAGCATTCTAGTATCAAATCCCAATCAGTTGTCATTAGTTGATTGATAGAAACTTAATAAGAAAATATACGTGTGTTTAGATGATAGGTTTATTTCTGCTCCCGGTTCACGTATCATTTTTTGCATCTTGTTTCTACCTTAAACTGGTAAAATTATTTAGTTCGTTTTCTCTTCGATTCATAAAAATTGTCTATTTCCAGAATCAATTATAATAACATATATCTAATATTCAATATTGATATCTAATATGATATCTAATAAAATGTTAATAGCACAAATATTTTACATATGAATAATTCTTAGAACATCTCAATAAAAAATTCTAAAACTTTATTAATGAAGAGGCATGACTTTTAAGTAGAATTAATTCGGTTTTCTCAAAATCTCTATTTAGAAAAAGTGTTTATAGCTTGTCAGAATTAATTTAAGCCTTACTTGCATAGTATTTTTTTTTCCTTGTTTGTTCCTGTTAATATGCTTGGAGAGCTGAGATCCAAAAACTAAATTCTGACGTAAAATACAAAAAAATAAAATGAACAGAACCGGAAAAAACAATCAAGATAGGCATTACAAATTAACCTTCTTGACCATCTAAAGATTTAGATAGTTCTTAGGAAATATTTAATTTTGTATAGAATGTTTTATTACTAGGCTTACTAAGATAGCTAATTTATTTTTAATCAGAATAACCTTATCAATTGCCTTGATGCATACCGTTATTTAATATCATTCAATATCATTCTGACTAAATGTTAAGTTTTTTGGCCAAGCTGATGTTGAACAATTCCTTCTGCCAATTTTCAGTAATAGTTTACTGCTTTTAAGCCCCTTCTAAACCAATAACACCAACAAGGAGATTATATTTAAATATATTTATTTAAATTCAGCCAACATTAACTGAGCTTCCATTTTGTGACAAGTATGAGTATCTGCAATGTAGAAAATAATTACAGTCCAAATGTCCAAAAAATGTATAGAAATTAAAATATTTTATTAGTTACCTATGGCTGTTTAATAGCTCACTCCAAAACTACAGTGACTTAAAATGACAATTACTTTGTTGCATCGTATGGTTTCTGTGGATCAGGAAATCAAGAGTGGCTATGCTGAGTAGACCCGACTTGGGGTATCACATGAAGTCACAGTCAGATGTAGGTTAAAGTCTCTGACAGTGTCCACGTAATGGTTAAAATTTAATGATGGTGTTTGTGGAAGTCTTCACGTCTTTCCTTCCAGGCCTCTCCACTGGGCTGCTTGACGTCCGTCACGACATGGCTGTTGGTTTCTCCCAGAGCAGATAAGTCAAGAAAGCAAAACAAAAGTGACATTGGATTTTATGATCTAGCCTAAGGAGTGAAGCACCATCATTTACTTTGTATTCACTTTGTCACACAAGAACAAGGGTGATTCAATATGGGAGTAGGCTACACAGGAGACAGGGACCACTGGAAGCCATCTTGAAGGCTCTCTACCACAGGCATCAAAAGCAAATCATGACAAAACAGCACATCAATCCGACAATGACATTATATACAAGGTAAATACATAGGACACAATAATAAAGTCATAATTGTACATAAAGACGTGATAGAAATTCTAATTAGGTATTATACCAGACAAACACAAATTTCTTCAGTAAGATGAAACAGAGCATATGTGTGTTACATTTTAGAAGTAAATATTACTTGTTTTCTATTCAACACTCCACTAAAAAGTAAGTTAAACTATACTGTATTGCTAGTTATAGAACTAAATGTTGCATACAATTTCTTTAGTACAATTTTTTAAGTTCTTTATTCAAATCACAAAAACTTTATTGACAATTTTTTATTTAAGAATCTAGTGCTGAACGTACCTTTAAGAGCAAAAAAAAATCACAAATTACAAAGTGACAAGAAATAGAATGGTGACCATAATGAATAATTTTCTTACTGCCTTGTTTAATATTAATAAAAAACTAAAAGCTGAATATAACTTACAATTCAACACTCGTTTGAAGGAACAGGATTTTTGTGATCATCAATTGTACATCTAAATGACTTCTATTAATATATACTAATCAATACTGGGCATATTAGCAGATTGTGTCTTTGGACACAATATTTTTTTCTGATAATCATTGATGAAATTAATACATTCAGGTAAAAGTGTTTAAAATAATCTATTAGCACATTTATCTTAAGAACAGATAGAAAACAACATATATAAATATGCGTACATTTATTTCATGTATCAGTAAGCATAATAAATCACAATAACAACATCATACAATATTGGAGACATGCAGTAGTTTTAAATTAAACGTTGTAGTCAGATTGGTGAAATGTTTAGCCCAAGGTTATGTTCTCAGTTTGTAAAATTAAAATCAGACCAGGTTTCTGTATTCTCATTCTTAATTCTCTTTCAACAGTCAGTGCTAATGAAGATGACAGCCATCATTTAAATACACATCATTAAGTAAAGAACATAAATGTCAATAAAATATTTTCTATTAAGTAGCAGGCTGATGGCACCATAAAAATAAAAATTTTTCAAGTTGTAAAATACAGTCAAAGTCATAATGGAGTACATTGATACAGTTTGGCATTCTCTCCGTATTCCTTAGTGAACTGAAAAAGAGCTTTAATTAAAAGCAATTTTGATTGCTTTATGTTCAAACTGCAAAAGATGTACAATGTTTTCCAAGAAACTGTTCTTCACACTGAACTAACTTAAATAGATGTACACTACCTATCGTGACTTCATTTATTTTCTTTGAGTTTTAAAAATTTCTTTCATTGGTATTTATTTGAATTTATGTTACACGGAGGGCTTGAATTTGTGGGTTCATCAGTGGCATATTAAGCCCATGTTAGCCCACTTGTGTTAGTCGATGTAGTAAAGTGTACATATTTTTACGTAACGGTACTTATTTCAAGGGTTTGTGGAATAGACACAGAAACACGGTGCCAACTTTGCGTTTTTACCTTTCATATTGCTTCATTCGTAACACTAATATATGATCCTCCAAATTTGCCTAACATTATTCAAACAAAGTAGAGATCTAAGAGTTTTCTTGTTTTTAAAGTATACGGTCACGAATACTTTAAACTGCATGATATAAATTAGCTACAAAAACAACTTTTTAAAAGAGAATTGCTGCTACTGACAAATCTAACTTCAAGAAAATTTTGTTTACATTGGGAAACCAAAATGCATGTTTCAATCCTAAATAAGATAATTGTACTATCCTTAATCTTGACAGAGCATTACTTTTTAAAAATTATAGATTAATGCTTATAATTAACTTAGAAGATTTTTTGCAATATAAATCCGGAAACATTTATATTTTAAGGGTGTATGACAAAAATTACCTAAAATTATATGCCTATAAATAAAATACAATTCTAAATCAATTTGAGACAAATTTAAAGAATAGTATGAACTTGGTATCTAGTCTTGAGAAATATTCCTTTATTCTCTTTGTTTTTTCGTCTTGAGCATTAAGATAGAATTTTGGAGGGAAATCACAAGAAAACTGAAGACATCTGTCCACGAAGAAAGGCATGAAAGCTATAAACTAAAGATAGATATATTTTCAACTAACTGCAGTCTTCAACTAAGCAGCTGTTATTTTACAAAACAGAAGTAGAGACAGAGAACTAGGATCTCAAATAGAATTGAGATCTAAAATTATGCATAAGAAATTAACATATTTTAATCCTAAAGAAAAAGAAAAATATATTAAAGGTCATCATGACTAGAACTTTAATTGTCAAAAAGCTTGTATGCACACATCTTATCAGATGATTTACATTTGTGAGTGACTCTTGATTCTAATTCTTATTTCATTATAACAAAAGGGAAAACTGCCACATTTCAGTAAATCAAAAGACAACCTCAAATATCTTGTTCACCTCCATCCTTTAATTCTTGCTTAAAGGAATTGTATACCCAAAAGCACGTATATGCACCCTCATATAAATACCACTAAATGCCATGCAGTATTACTTATGAGGAAAACATTACCACTCAAGTACATAGAGTTGCAAATAGTCTTACTTATATTTTTCTCATTTTACAAACATTTCTGGTATTAGCATCAAAAAAAAAAAAACGACAAAGGAATAAAAGTAACAGTTTCTAGATAAAGCAAGAGTAGACTTAGAATATCTATGAATTAACATATTAAAGTTTCCCTCCCTCCCTCCCTTCCTCCCCTCTTTCCCTGTTTCCCTCCTTTCCTCCTTCCCTCCCTGCCCCTCTTTCTCTCTCTCTCTTTACTTCTTTCATCCTTCTTGCAAATAGTCTTCTTATCACTTATCTACACAGGTATTCTCACCTGGAAAGAACCAAGCTTTACCTTTATATGACAACAGCTAAAATAGTTTGCAGGAAATTAACTGAAGTTCCTGGGAAAATTTTCATGTTGAAATACTTCAACTTTGTGTGGAGACATTCCAGTCGCTGCCCTGGGTACTCTTATTTACTCATTCTGAATTCAGATTGTTTCATCTATGTAATGGGAATAAAATAACAATGCCTTGAGATGATAGGTGTGGATCATACAATTTTTTTGTAGATCTTATTAGTATAAGATTAATAATTCTGTTTTCAATATATTATCCAAAGTTGCAAAAAAAATTACAATTAGAATGCATTCTCCAGGTGTAAATGTGGCAATGAACTCTGAAGGATTGTGTTCAAAAAGAAAATCCGTGTATGTCAGTTATGAATGTGTGTAAAGATAACAGAGATGATACATAAGATGTATCTAATGCAAGCCAAGCAAATTTTAATCCTTATTTCAGCACAAATAAAATCCCTCTTGTAAACAAGAGTTACCTTCTACAGTCAGTAAACAAGAAAGGTTGACATATTTTTTAATCTGATAAATAAAATATCAAATGCAATGTTAAGCATATATGAGTTGGTCAATGTCGTTTTTAAACTAGAATTTAAAACTCTTGATAGAATCATGTGTTCTAACATCTTACCCTCTCAAGGAATTCCCACTACAACCTCAGTGCATTTACGTACCTGTATATGATGGGAAGCTCGTTTTTTTTTGAGGCAGAGGCTGTTGCATTATTAGACAATTCTAATTGCTTATAAATTCTATCTTAAGTTGAATTCAAACATATGCTTCAACAATTTACACTCTCAAAATCTATTAATTCCCTGTGGAGAAACAGACAACAGGTTTGCTTCATTTTCTATATAATAGTAGCCCTTCAAGTATTTGAAGACAACATCCGTATCTCCCTCTAGGTATTCCTTAATGATTTTTAACAATTTTTTGTTAAAAAAGGGTAAAAAAGAGGGTAGTGGGCAGGTGAGATGTGTAAAGGCTATAGATTTTCAGATTTATAAGATAGAAAAGTTCTGTAAATCTGCTTCATAACAATAATAAATAAATAAAATTGTATTAAAAAACAATTTTTAAAAATACATTAGTTTTTATCTTTTAGTGTGTGGTCCATTTCAATTTTGGTTGTGAACAGACAGATGTTGCTACAGTGATTTGTTTTGCTGTTAAGGGAAAAAAGTAAGGAAAATAATAATGTAAAGCGTGAAAAAAGTGCTGGTGTCCTCATTAAAATGTGATTAAATGTTTAAACTTCCAGTACATTAACCCTGACATTTTGTCTTTTAAACAGTGTCAGGTAATGAAGGTCAACACAAGCAAGCATTCTGTTTCTGGCCCTTAGTTAGAAGCATACTGCTCTTGGACTTCACAGCAGGGAACTGTCAGGCACTGTTCTCCTCTGTGCTGCTTCTCTCTAAGTACTAGCTTGCAGCTGGCTCCAGCATATGGTAGTGTATGGAGATATTTTCTGGGGTCCACTGCTTCAGTAACTATTTAATGATTAATTACTGCAGTCTGATGTCAGGGTGAGACATTCAATGCTTCAGGTAAAAATCTTAACTATAGAAAATGACAGCAGGCAGGGTTTTGAAAGCTGAGTTAACTTTGTATTTCTTATGATGAATTTACCCGATTTTTCTATCCACTTGCAAAAAGTGAGGTGAAAAAAAGACAAAATTGTCAAGTAGCAAACGCCAACCAACAATGACAGGGGTGGTATTCAGCAGAATAGTCTGTGATTGTCACTCACAGTGAGAATAGTGCAGACAGATACACAATAACTAACTCTCTACTGGAAACCAAGCAAACAACTTTCAATTGACATTCCGGGATATAATGGCTCTGAGCTGTGAAAAGAGTCTTCTGACAATGTTCCTTGTAAGCAAATAAGGGGAGATACGTTTTCTACCAATATATGTTTTTGAACTCTCTGTAACCTGACGAATGAGGGGATAATATTCTTTATTATGTATAACATTTAGCAGTAAAAGAAATAATTCGGTAAAAATACTACCCTGATACTAAGGTAGTATAATTGACTATTTTTATTTCTCAGTAATTGCCTGTAACTTTGAACCATTTATATTGAAAGAAATTTTAGTTTTAAAATAATGCAGCAGTATGACAGCTAATACTGACATGTATCATGCAAGATGAAAAATTAACTTTGAATTCCGATAAATTTAGATAATTTAAAATAATCCAGTAATCATTAAAATGTTCACTAATTCAATTAATCTTTTTTTATAATTTTTAGCGACTTCTGGTTTTCTACAAAACCAGTAACAGCTTTCTTTTCTCATTCTCTGTGTTTTTCTTCAATATAGTTGCCTTGAAACAAGCTCAAAATACTTTTATACAATGAGAAATATTTTTAAAAATCACCGAATAACTATTATTCAATGATGTTGGTCATTGTCCTTTGCATGTGGCTTGGTAACAGATAAAGAGATAATTAGAATGTTTTAAGGGTACTTATGCAGCTAAGACTACAATATCTATTTGGTAATAGATTCCAGAAGATCACCAATCTGTAAATAGGCATTTATGACTTATTTAGGACTCAGAATATGTTTTTATTGAATAATGTAATAAGCATGTTACATTTCTAAGCTAGACTGCCCAAATACCTTTTAACAAAACTCAGCAAGTTTACATTTGCTATAAGGAGTAGAGTCATAAATGTCACTGAGAGTCAATATATGGTATTGCAACTATAAGTTCACTAGTATTTATTTTTGATGTCATCTAGGTTCCAGTTTTGGATTCTGGGATTGTTTGTATTCCACTCAATAGTCTCAGAAATGAATAAGAATTTGCTTTCCACTTTCCTCTCTGTCCTTCAGGTCTGATGCTTATGGCAGTAAGAGGGTCTTAATGCCCATAGTTTTAAATACATAAACCTCCTCTGTAAGGCATGAGGTTGCCTCCAATGGACTGCTCTATTAGAGAGAATAATACCAAAATCACAATTCACTAGATACACGGAACTGTTTTTAAAAGAAATAAGGAAGAATTATGCTTAAATATGACTTTGTTTTTTTTTGTTATGGGAAGACACAGGTAATTTATTAAAAATTAGATATGGACCACAAAAAGCAGTAGAAATGTGGCCTATTTTGATAACACGGGTATCCTCAACATTTAAATATTTTTAAAAATTTGTTAGAAATCATAAAAGACAATTCACTTGGTTCCTGGTATCTGTGGTTCAAATGATTTAAATATTTTTAACTTCTTCAAGAGGCAGCTTCTCTGCCCCTTCTGGAATCTCCACATGGGTCAGCCCCCCTGCCTCCACTCCTGCCTCCAGCATGTCCAGCAGGGTGACCCAGAAGTTCCACAAGGTGTCTACCTCTGGCTCCCAGGACTTCAGAAGCTGCTCCTACAAGAGTGGGCCCAGTGCCCCCATCAGCTCCTCCAGGTTCTCTCCAGTGGGCACAGCAGCTTCCAGAGTGTCCTGGGCCAAAGCGATGGTGGGGCCAGCAACATGGGAGTCATCAACACTGTCATGGTCAACCAGAGCCTGCTGAGCCTCCTTAACCTGGAGGTGGACCCCAGCATCCTGTGCACACCCAAGAGAAGGAGCAGATCAAGTCCCTGAACAACAAGTTTGCCTCCTTCATCAATGAGGTACCATTCCTGGAGCAGCAGGACAAGATTCTGGAGACCCAGTAGAGCCTCCTGCAGCAGCAAAAGACAGCTGGGAGCTACATGGACAACATGCTCTGGAGTTACATCAACATCCTTAGGCAGCAGCTGGAGAATCTGGGCCAGGAGAAGCTGAAGCTGGAGATGGAGCTTGGCAACATGCAGGAGCTGGTGGAGGACTTCAAGAACAAGTATGAGGATGAGATCAATAAGCATACAGAGATGGAGAATGAATATATCCTCATCAGGAAGGTTGTGGATGAAGCTTACAGGAACTAGGTAGTGCTGGAGTCTCGCCTGGAAGGGCTGCCTGATGAGATCAACTTCCTCAGGCAACTGTATGAAGAGGAGATCCGGGAGCTGCAGTCCAGATCTCAGACTGGTGCTGCCCATGGACAACAGCCACTCCCTGGACATGGACAGCATCATCGCTGAGGTCAAGGCATAGTACAAGGTGATTGCCAACTGCAGCTGGGTTGAGGCAAAGAGAGACGTGATGGGAAGCTGGTGTCTGAGTCCTCTGATGTACTGCCCAAGTGGACAGCTGCAGTCTTTCCCCTCCTGCAGCTTCCCCAGAGCCTGCCAGGGAGGCAATTGTGCAGGGTAGTACAGGGAATAGGAGACCCACCTGAGGCTCAGCCCTAGCCCTCAGCCCACATGCAGGGGAGTTTACTGCCTGTGAAGCTCCCCGCCCATGGCTCCAGCTACAAAACAATTCAATTGTGTTTTTGTGTGTGTGTGTGTGTGGGGGGGGTACAAAATAAAACCTCAGCCAGCTCTGCAAAACATAAATATTTTTAACTTCATTGTAGATCGCTATTCCTCATTCCGACAATCAATTAGTGAGTTCCAAGGGAGGTGGCAGAGACAGATCTTGAAACTTCAAATAGGTGGCAGAATACAGGTTGTATGAATTAGACGACTTAACATATTTGACTCCTATACAGTCCTGAAGTTACCCACTGATACGGTTTTGCTCTGTGCCCCACCCAAATCTCATCTCAAATTATAATCCTCACGTGTGGCAAGACAGACCTGGGGGAGGTGACTGGATCCTGGGGTGGTTCCCCCATGCTGGTATTGTGATGGTAAGCAAGTTCTCATGAGATCTGGTTGTTTGATAAGTGTCTGGCATTTCCCCTGCTTTCTCCCTTTCTCCTGCCACCAGCTAAGATGCGCTTGCTTCCCATTTGCCTTCTGCCATGATTATAAGTTTCCTGAGGCCTCCTAGCCATGCTTTCTGTGAAGACTGAAGAACTGCGAGTCAATTAAAGCTTTTTCCTTTATAATTACCCAATCTCAGGTAGTGGTCTTTACAGCAGTGTGAAAACAAACTAATATACCTACAGTGTTACAGTGTTGCCACAGTTCAGCTCTGAAATGCTGTTAGTTGGAACAGCCACAAAACACATTTTGGGCTTGTGTTAGGTGCACAAATAAAAAACAAACAAAAAAAAACAAACAGATAAGCAATTGGTGAAGAAGATTATTTAGGGCATGTCTCTTTCATAGAGCCTCAGAGAGTCATGGCATGAAGTTGACAATTAATGATATCTATTAATCTGAATTCATGCTGAAATGGCCAGGCAATCAGCAGATAGGCAAGTGCAGTACCTAACTACAAACATAAAAAGGTACCAAACTCGTTTGGCCTACTCTAAACCCCAAAATAGGAGCATTCCAATTTCATTTGGTTGATCTGGCATATTTATGTCCCCAATTTAATGAAGCCTGAAGAGTCAAACTAGTAGTGTTATGACGAGTTAACTCCACAGCTTTGATTGCTCACCATCCAAATAGCAAAATTTTCTAATATCATTTTATGGGACTTAAAAGACATTAAACTAAATATGATTGTTGCTCTATAAAATGGTAGAATAGTTTTTCACATACTGTATATATGCAAATACAATATCCCATCTCAACCTCCAGTGACCATAGTAAGTTACCCTTACAGCTTAGATTGAATAATTATTATTGGTTTATACGCTTCTAAATCTTCCCTTTTTGTGTAACTAAGACAGAGATAGGCTTTCAAAAAAATAAATAAATAAATAGAACCATGCCTTATACAGAAGACCATCTTGTTTAAAAGCTTTGCCTTGTTATGCAAGGTATCCTTTCCCATTTGAAATAAATTCATAATATATACAGAAGACAATGCATGTAACCTGAAAATTACAAGAGAACATTCTGAACTTTAAATGTTTCATATACCTCTCATTCCTGCAGAGAAATGTGGGCTGGGGTTGAGAGATTCAGAAGAAAAGAGAATTATAATCTAAAAATACAAACTTCCGTGACTATATACTGTAGAGACATTCAATTTCTAGCTTTTAAGAGCAGCAGTAAATGTATAAATCATTATTTCATCATCCACTCAGGAATCCCCAGATTACAAAGCCCTCTTGGCATTCTGAACATGTCTATTCTGTAGACACTACAGAATAGCAGGAACTTTTGCGAGGTTCTTTTGTTTCCCAAATGAAAATCCATAGCCATATGTATTTTTTTTTATTTTCCTCCAAATTGGGTGGTGTAAACAGAATTGTGTCCAGCAAGTTTAGGAAATAGTCACAAGGTACGGGCTGAATACCTAGCTGTAGGATATGCCTTCCGTTGTAAGAAATATATTCCTCTTCCCCCACTCCTTGTGCTATGCTCAGTAAACTTTCCTTTATGTCATTCTCCACTTTTTTTCACTGGAATGATGACAACCATGACAATCGTATTTTATAGAGGTATGTTCTTTAATGCACTGATGTGTAAAATAGGTTTACTGTACTTAAAGCTGCTCTTTACTGGCGAGACTATGTCACAATTACTTGACTATAATGATCGACAAAACTCAAAATAGCCTCGCTTTGGATAGGCATCACAAGTTAGAGTACATGTCTAAACTACCCAACTTTGTCAGAATCCTTTTCCTTTGTCTTCCAAGTAAAGATTCTCTGAAGAAAATCCATTATTATTGATAGGATCTGGATTTCGATTTTTTTTCCCCAGACTTTCTCATTGTTCCTTGATCTTAGAAGGAAATATTCAGTTTGGTTGTAAGTAAAATAAAAAGTCATAGCTTTCTGTTTTTGAAGTTTAAAGTAATAATCTTTCATATTTGAATTGTATTGGATTGTGTTTTATACTTTCAGAAGTTAAATATACAAATATTTTATATTTTCTATAGAAAGTAAATGTATAAATCATTGCAACAAAATAAAAATAACTAGTCATCTAGTCATACAAAAACATAGTGAGAGAACCAGTGGAAATAGGCATCAAAATTGATAGGGGCCAAGACAAAATAGAGTGAAATTCAAAATAAATAGAAAAAAACATACATATAGCAATTTTCACAGGACATTTCAGAACTCTTGAAAACATTGACAATGTTAAGGATAAAAAACAGGTCATAACAGAGAAAAGAAAATACGTTTGTGAGGAAGGTATCTTTTAAGAAAAGTGGTTTGTGAGAAACCTTTAGCCAGGCATGTAAGATGTGTTGCTTCCAGGAAGTTTTCTATCCTAAATTTTGGGGACATAGACCAGGGTCTGACTTATGCCTAAGAAACCTAGAAATAAAAGATTAACTCTCACAGTGGTAGGGTCAGGAGACTTCCATTTCAGTGCCATAGGACTGCACTCTGAATTTGTTGGAATGAGGAATGCATGTGTTTTCATGCACTGGATGTGGGCCACAGGAGAGAAAGTGTTGACTTGGAGTTACTTAGGGTTCTATCTACAAGGGTTATTTAGAGGATTTAAATACCTAGAAGAAAGAACCTGGGGGAAAAATTTTGGGAAATCAGAAAATAGTTCTTAGCTCTTCTGTATAAGGGATATCCAGGAGATAGGATTACAGAATCACTGGAGATTCTATGAAAGCATCCCAGTGAAGGAAGAGACAGACTAGAACTTTTTGCCAGTTTCAGAGAATACCAATAAACTCACAGAGGAACCATGTAAGTAGAGACTTTCCTTTGCCCTTATAATTTCTTCATATTTTCTTGCTCTGACTCTTCAGGTGTTCTAAGCTGACTGGCACAGAAGTGCATGGGGATGGAATAGGCTTGTAAGAAAGCAGCTCAAAGCAGAGAACTGGAGAAGGCAGAAATATTATTTGACTACTGCCAGTTTAAACCTGAAGCAGTCAGGCCCTAGCTAGCTAGAGAGGGAAAATATTTAATGCAAAATCAAACAAATGCTTAATTAAAGGAGCTTCAACCATGGTATATGCCCCCTAGTACCATTTTAAGATGAAGTTTTGAGAATGAAAGTTAGAATATTTGTTAGTTCAATTTGCCAATGAATTACTATTTTCATATATTTTGGCCAGCACCAATATGTACTCTGGTTTTATTCTGTAATTCTTAATGTTCAGCAAATTTTAGCCAAACTGGGGAAAGAAAGCACTAAACAGGACATTTTTTTTTCTGTAAATACCTTTATTTTTTTCCTGCATTATCAAGAACATATTTGCTGGCTATGGAATTATAGACTGGGAAGCTTCCCCTCCCTCTAGTATTTTCCAGATGTAATTTTAATACTTTTTGGCTTTGATTGTTTCTTTGGGAAGTCTGCTATCACTATTGTTGCTAAGATAGAGGAAATACACTGCTTTTTTTCCAGGCTACTTTGAAAATATTCTCATTTTTGTTTGTTTGTTTTGCTTTGTTGTTTTGTTTTTGTGTTTTGAGCACCTGACATAATTTTTTAATTTTATTTTTATTTGACAAAAAAAATGTATAAAATTATGGTGTACGACGTAATGTTTAAAAACACATGTACATTGAGGAGTGACTAAATCAAACTAACATATGTATTATCTCATGTATATTTTGTGGAGAAAACAGTTAAAATCTACTCTTTCAGCAGTTTTCAATATAATACAAAACATTGTTATTAACTATAGTTACTATGTTGTACAATACATATCTTGAACTTATTCTTTCTGCTTAGCTGAAATTTTGCATCCTTGACTGTCATCCCAATATCCCTCAACCCCAGCTTCTGCTACTGTCAAAAACCCTGAAACAAACATGATAGTGCAGGTGTCTATTCCACATACGGATTTTTTTTTTTTTTGGGGGGGGACGGAGTTTCACTCTTGTTACCCAGGCTGGAGTGCAATGGCGCGATCTCGGCTCACCGCAACCTCCGCCTCCTGGGTTCAGGCAATTCTCCTGCCTCAGCCTCCTGAGTAGCTGGGATTACAGGCACGAGCCACCATGCCCGGCTAATTTTTTGTATCTTTAGTAGAGACGGGGTTTCACCGTGTTGACCAGGATGGTCTCGATGCATTGACCTCGTCATCCACCC
>CM052656.1:117280479-117302129 GCA_028533165.1 Leontopithecus rosalia | reverse complement strand
GTTAAATATGGGATAATACTCTTGTCAGAATAATATCTAATTTACAAATAAAGGATAAATGATTGAAAAATAAGAGCTCCAACATGAGGCATTAGTTGTAACTATAATTTGCAAATGTTTGGATAATTGTTTTTTTTTTTTTGAGACCGAGTTTCGCTCTTGTTACCCAGGCCTGGGTGCAATGGCGTGATCTCGGCTCACTGCAACCTCTGCCTCCTGGATTCAGGCAATTCTCCTGACTCAGCCTCCTGAGTAGCTGGGATTACAGGCATGCGCCACCATGCCCAGCTAATTTTTTGTATTTTGAGTAGAGACAGGGTTTCACCATGTTCACCAGGATGGTCTCGATCTCTTGACCTTGTGATCCACCCGCCTCGGCCTCCCAAAGTGCTGGGATTACAGGCGTGAGCCACCGCGCCCGGCCCCGATAATTGTTATTTCTCCATCTCTAATAATTTTAATTTATAATTCTTCTTAACTTCATCATTTGACTCAGATTAACATAAGCCCTGAGACTGTGTAGTGATTGAACATGTACCTTATAATTTTTAAATAGTGGAAAGATTTTTTATATATTAAAATTAAAAATGTGAAGTGATTAAAAGTTCTAATAGAAACTTAGGTGTGGGTGAGGTAAAAGTTAAACTGAGAAAGACTGTAATCTGTCATTGACCATAATTCTCCCATTACGTGTAGAAATATAAAGAATAACACTAAACATAGCATTGATCCATTTGCAAGTACATGATCATATGGTCTTCTACATTATAGTAATAGTTATTTCAGTCATTAGATTTGCTCCTCATATGTGTTAGGCATCATTATAATCTCTTCACAGTTCTTCGAAATGAAAAAATTAGTGCTCAGAGACATTAGGTGCTTTTTTTTTTTCCAGTTTAAACATTTGATAAAGAAAAATCAATTCATTAGACCAAATTGCAATAGGCTAAAGTTTGTGACCTTCAAAATCTAGAATCTAGAGCCAATAACTTAAGAAAAATATAAATAAGATTTCTTAATAATTTAGTTAATAATTGGTTTATGTGAAACAATAATGTTAATATACCCTCATTTTATGATATTCTGTAAAAATACGAAGAGATTTTCTATGCTAAATTTTTAAATAGGTAATACATACTGAACATACAAACATTTTTAAAAACGACTAATTATAAGAAAAAGTTTACAGACTACACTGATTTAAATGTTACCACTTTCACTGCTTTAAAACACTGCTTTAAATTGCATGCAGTAAATATTTTCTCTTAAAAGCAAATTTGGTTTAAGACGATGGCTTCTATAAACTAATTGACTTCAAAAAATGTAGTGCAAGGAGACAAACACTCAAAAATATTCTCTACTTGGAGGCTTCCAAATACAAATATATATTCAAATTATTTAATTTAAAATGTAGTTTTCATTGGTAAGTTATATAGAAAAAAATGCAATCACATATAGGAACAAAAAGCTATTTATTTTACATGATTCTATTCATATTCAAGGAATATACTAAAATACGTTTGAGTGTTATTGGGGTGTGGTAGTGATTTAATAAAAGACTGAAAATACAGGGTAAATATTTTAAAAATGCAAAAGCCTTGGCACCTTTGAGAGAAGTGGGAAAACAATATGGCCGAATAGGAACACTTCTGGTCTTTAGTTCCCAGAGAGATCAATGCAGAAGGCGGGTGATTTCTGCATTTCCAACTGAGTTACTCAGTATCTCATTGGGACTGGTTAGCAGTGGGTGCAGCCCACGGAGGGCAAACCAAAACAGAGTGGGTGTCACCTCACCCAGGAAGCTCAAGGGGTCAGGGAACTCCCTCCCTTAACTAAGGGAAGCCACAGGGAACCATCCCATGAGGAATGGTACACCCTGGCCCAAATACTAAGCTCTTCTCACAGTCTTCTCAACCCACAGACCAAGAGATTCCCTAGGGTGCCTACACCATCAGGGCCCTGTGCTTCACGCACAACACTGGGCAGCCGTTTTGGCAGACACCGAGCAAGCTGCAGGGGATTTCTGTTGTTGTTGTTGCTGTTGTTATTGTTATTTTGAGAAGGAGTCTCACTCTTATCACCCAGGCTGGAGTGCAGTGGCACTATCTCAGCTTACTGCAACCTCTGCCACCCAGGTTCAAGTGATTCTCCTGGCTCAAGTGTTCCGAGTTGCTGGGATTACAGGTACCTGCCACCGTGCCTTGTAATTTTTTGTATTTTTAATAAAGACGGACGGGGTTTGACCATCTTAGCCAGTCTGGTCTTGAACTCCTGACCTTGTGATCCACCTGCCTCGGCCTCCCAAAGTGCTGAGATTACAGGCCTAAGCCACTGTGCCCGACCAGGAGTTCTTTTGTTTTTTATACCCCAGTGGCATCTGGAACTCCAGCAAGATGGAACTGTTCACTCCTGTGGAAAGGGCGCTGAAGCCAGGGAGTGAGTGGTCTAGCTCAGCAGATCCCACCCACAAAGAGCTCAGCAAGCTAAGCTCCACTGGCTTGAATTTCTCGCTGCCAGCACAGTAGTCTGATCTCAACATGGGATGCTAGAGCTTTCTACGGGGAGGGGAATCCACCATTACTGAAACTTGAGCAGGCAGTTTTCCCCTCACAATGTAAACAAAGTCTTAGGGAAGTTCCAACTGGGCAGAGCCCTCTGCAGCTCAGCAAAGCTGCCGTAGCCAGACTTCCTCTCTACAATCCTCCTCTCTGGGCAGGGCATCTCTGAAAAACAGGCAGCAGCTACAGTCAGGGGCTTACAAATAAAACTCCCATCTCCCTGAAACAGAGCGCTTGGGGAAAGCAGGACTATGGGTACAGCTTCAGCAGATTTAAATGTCCCTGCCTGCCAGCTCTATGCAGTGGATCTCCCAGCACAGTGCTGGAGCTCTGCTACCTCCTCAAGTGGGTCCCTGACCCCCATGTCTCTTGACTGGGAAACACCTCCTAGCAGCAATCAACAGACACCTCATATAAGACAGCTCCAGCTGGAACCTGGCAGATGCCTCTCTGGGAGGCAGCTTCCAGAGGAATAAACAGGCAGCAATCTTTGCTGTTCTGCGGCCTCTGCTAGTAATGCCCAGGCAAACAGGGTCTGAAGCGGACCTCCAGCAAACTCCGACAGACCAGCAGCAGAGGGTCCTGTTAGAAGGAGAACTAAGAAACAGAAAGAAATAGCATCAACATCAACAAAAAGAATGTCCACTCAGAATCCCCATCTGAAGGACATCAACATCAAAGACCAAAGGTAGATAAATACACAAAGATTGGAGAAACCAGCACAAAAAGAATAAAAATTTCAAAAACCAGAATACCTCTTCTCCTCAAAACATCACAATTCCTCACCAGCAAGGGAACAGAACTGGATGGAGAATAAGTTTGACAAATTGACAGAGTAGGCTTCAGAAGGTGGGTCATAACAAACTTCTCCAAGCTAAAGGAGCATGTTCTAACCCAACGTAAGGAAGCTAAGAACCTTGAAGAATGGTTAGAGAAATTGCTAACTAGAATAATGAGTTTAAAGAAGAATACAAATGACTTTATGAAGTTGAAAAGCAGAGCACGAGAAGTTTGTGAAGCAAACACAAGTAACAATAGCCAAATCAATCAAGTGGAAGAAAGGATATCAGAGATTGAAGATCAACTTAGTAAAATGAAGCATGAATATAAGATTAGTGAAATAAAAATGAAGAGAAACAAAGTCTCCAAGAAATACAGGACTATGTGAAAAGACCAAACCTAAGTTTAATTGGTGTACCTGAAAGGTACAGGGAGAATGGAATCAAGTTGAAAAACACTCTTCAGGATAATATCCAGGAAACTTCCCCCACCTAGCAGAACAGGCCAATTCAGGAAATGCAGAGAACACAGCCAAGATAATCCTCAAAAAGAGCAACCCCAAGATATATAATTGTCAGATTCACCAAGGTTGAAATGAAGAAAATAATTTTAAGGCCAGCCAGAGAGAAAGATTAGGTTACCACAAAGGCAAGCCCATCAGACTAACAGCAGGTCTTTCTGCAGAAACCTGCACACCAGAAGGGAGTGGGGGCCAGTATTCAACATTCTGAAAGAAAATGATTTTCAACTTAGAATTTTATATCCAGCCCAACTAAACTTCATAAGTGAAAGAGAAATAAAATCCTTTACAGACAGGAAATGATGAGAAGTTTTGTCACCACCATGCCTGCCTTAAAAGAGCTCCAGAAGTAAGCACTAAACCTGGAGAGGAACATACAGTACCAGCCACTGTAAAAAAAAAGCCATACCAAATTGTAGACTATTGACACTATGAAGAAACTAAATCAACTAACAGACAGAATAACCAAATAGCATCATCAATGCAAAAACCCTCAGTAAAATATTGGCAAACTGAATCCAGTAGCACCTCAAAAAGCTTATCCATCATGATCAAGTAGGCTTCATCCCTGAGATGCAAGACTGGCTCAACATACGCAAATCAAATATAATCTATCACATAAACAGAACCAATGACAAAAACAACATGATCATCTCAATAGATGAGGAAAAGCCTTTGATAAAATTCAACATCCTTTTATGATAAAAACTCTCAATAAACTAGGTATTGATGGAACATAGCTCAAAATAATAAGAGCTATTTATGACAAACACACAGTCAGTATCATACTGAATGGGCGAAAACTGGAAGCAATACCTTTCAAAACTGGCACAAGACAAGGTTGCCCTCTCTCACCACTCCTATTCAACACAGTATTGGAAGTTCTGGCCAGGGCAATCAGGCCAGAGAAAGAAATAAAGCATATTCAAATAGGAAGAGAGGAAGTCAAATTGTTGCTGTTTGCAATTAACATGATTGTATATTTAGAAAAATCCCATTATCTCAGCCCAAAATCTCCTTAAGCTTATAATCAACTTCAGCAAAGTCTCAGGATACAAAAATCAATGTGCAAAAATCACAAGCATTTCTTTACACCACTAATAGACAAACAGAAAGCTAAATTGTGAGTGAAATCCCTTTCGCAACTGATACAAAGAAAATAAAGTAGCTAGGAATACAACTTACAAGGGATGTGAAGGAGCTCTTCAGAAGAAATATTAACCACTGCTGAGGGAAATAAGAGAGACAGAAACAAATAAAAAAACATTTCATGCTCATGGTTGGGAAGAAGCAATATCGTGAAAATGGCCATACTGCCCAAAGTAATAGATACAATGCTATCCCCATGACGCTACCACTGACTTTCTTCACAGAATTCGAAAAAACTACTTTAAATTTCATATGAAACCAAAAAAGAGCCCACATAGCCAAGGCAATCTTAAGCAAAAAGATCAAAGCTGGAGGCATCATGCTACCTGACTTCAAACTATACTACTAGGCTACAGTAACTGAAACAGCATGGTACTGGTCCAAAACAGATATATAGACCAATGGAACAGAACAGAGGTCTCAGAAATAGCACCACACATCTACACCCAACTAACCTTTGACAAACGTGACAAAAACAAACAATGAAGAAAGGATTCCCTATTTAATAAATGGTGTTGGGAAAACAGGGTAGCCATATGCAGAAAACCAAAACTAGACCCATTCCTTACACCTTATACAAAAATTTATTCAAAATGGATTAAAGACTTAAATGGAAGACCCAAAACCATAAAAGTCCTAAAAGAAGAAAACCTGGCCAATACCATTCAGGACATAGGCATGGGCAAAGACTTCATGACTAAAATAGCAAAAGCAATGGCAACAAAAGCCAAAGTTGACAAATGGGATCTGATTAAACTAAAGAGCTTCTGTGCAACAAAAGAATCTATTCTCAGAGTGAACAGGCAACCTAAAGAATGAATCCATCTGACAAAGGGCTAATATCCAGAATCTACAAATAACTAAAACAAATTTACAAGGAAAAAAAAGCACCTAAACGTGGGTGAAGGATATGAACAGACACTTCTCAAAAGAAGACATTTTTACAGCCAACAACTATGAAAAAAAGCTCATCATCACTGGTCATTAGAGAACTGCAAACCAAAACCACAATGAGATACCATCCCATTCCAGGTAGAATGGCGATTATTAAAAAGTCAGAAAACAACAGATGCTGGAGAGGATGTGGAGAAATAGGAATGCTTTTACATTGTTGGTGGGAGTGCAAATTAGTTCAATCATTGTGGAAGACAGTGTGGTAATCCCTCAAGAATCTAGAAATAGAAATACCATTTGACTCAGCAATCCCATTATTGGGTATATTCCCAAAGGATTATGTCATTTTACTATAAATACACATCCACATGTATGTTTATTGCAGCATAGTTTACAACAGAAAAGACTTGGAACCAATCCAAATGCCCATCAGTGATAGCCTGGATAAAGAAAATGTGGCACATATACACCGTGGAATACTATGCAGCCATTAAAAGGATGAACTCATGTCCTTTGCAGGGACATGGATGAAGCTGGAAACCATCATTGTCAGCAAACTGACGCAAGACAGAAAACCAAACACTGCATGTTGTCACTCATAAGTAGGAGATCAACAATGAGAACACATGGACACGGGGGTGGGGAACATCACACACAGGGACCTGTTGGAGGGTGGGGGGCTGGGGAAGGATAGAATAAGGAGAAATGCCTAATGTAGATGATAGGTTGATGGGTGCAGCAAACCACAATGGCACATGTATCCATATAACAAACTTATATGTTCTGCACATGTACCCCAGAACTTAAAGTATAATTTTAAAAATGCAAAAGCCTTGATAAACCAATGGAGAAATCGTGCCATTAACCGAGGAATATGATTAACTCAACTTTCTGCACCTGAAGTCTAAAGAGGGGAAACAGAGATACAGGTTTTTATGTTTGGATACAGAAATAATTGAAGCTATGCTGTTAGTTAAAGAGTATTATATGTGTATGTGTATGTTAGTTAAAGAGTATTATATGTGTATGTGTATGTTAGTTAAAGAGTATTATATGTATATGTGTATGAAATGTATGTTAGCTTTTATCTTCATATATTCTTCAATGTACCTTATTTCTACTTAAGAAAAAATATTATGTGTGTTTCAACACTATCTTTTTACTGCTTTTTGTTTTTTCTTTAATTTTTCATTAAGTTATTGCTTCTCAAATATAAATCAGTCAGCATATTACCTGCAAGAATGTTGCCACATCTATCTATATTTATCTTATAAGCTATGCTTTTTTATAATTTTTTTCTTTACATGTATTCACATTAACCATACTACATTTATTTAAAAATAAAATACATATAAACCTCATACACAGAAATCCAGTTTTACTTGCAATAAACCATAGTTACGTAAATGAATACAATGAAAATAAGATAATACATTTCAATTTTTTAAATATAAAGCAAACATTTTAAAATCATCAGACTATACATAAGTTCCTTAATTAGAAATAAGGAATCGTCGAGGATCTATAAGGAAATAAGGATGATTCTACTCATTGTTGGCATAGGTGGAGATGAATATGACATTCTTTATCCATAAAGAGGTGCTTTTAGATTTGATTTTACAGAAGCTTAGGATGCTAAAACACATAAAAATGTAGTAAGGATGATCAGGATATTTTCCCACCTACTCTGATAGGGCCAGAATCTTCAAATGAATGACTAACCAAATCATGCAATATGTGATGTTGAGTTTGAGAAATCATCTGCACTGTCAATATTTTTGTCTTTTCTGAATATACCTACAACTTTAAAAACTACTGTATGCTTTTTTGGTTGAATAAAACCCTAGACGAAACAAGTGATCCTGTAAGTCATCTAGGTCATGCCTCTATTTAAGTGTATTTAATGCTAGTACTGAGTTATTTCCAGGTCTGCAATTGACATATCGAGGCAGGATGTGCTGCCCCTATAGCTGCTGATTTGAAAACAGAGTATCCAGCTTTACTCAATCTCCCTAGAGTATCTAGTCACTAGCTAGAGGTACTTAGGCAGATTTCATGACGTTTCTCTGCCTAGGAAAACTTGGACCTCTAGTACCAGTCCTGTGGGCTCTATAGCCTGCCCTGGTAACACCCTGCTAGCTTAGCCATGTCTCGTAATCACAGTCTAGATATGTACCATGAACACTTAGAATAAAGATTTTAAAAACTCAAAATGTGTCTTAACGTTGGTTCACGCCTTCTGTATTCTCTTTTTACTTTTCCATTCAAGTCACTTTGGGAACCACAGAATTTAGATAATAAAGTATCGATTATTGCTGCTCATACTTTTTTCTTTTTGACTTTATGCAATATTCTTTTTTTTAGTATTTCTGTCCAAATTATTCATATATTTGCAGAGTTTGATAACCAAATTTCTCTACTTTTGGGGTTTTATATTTTACATAGAGATGTGTGTGGGTATGTTTAGAAAGATACACATATTAGTGTATATATGAACGCATTATGGACATAACATACACATAAATAACCATATGTGTATGTGTGTGTATATATATGTATATATATATACAAAGTTATATATACAAGATATATTATGTACATACACATACACACACATGCAATCACAATTATTTATTGTGATTTTTTTTTGTATACTAGCAAATCGTTGGAAGCAACCAACATATCTAGCAGTAGAGACTGGTTGATTTATGAAGGGATATCCATTGAATGGGCTACTATGTAACTTTAAAAAATAATGTACAAATGAAAAAAAATCTAGGATATGTTGCAAAGATTTAAAAGCAAGTACAGAATAGTGTGTCTCATCCACTAACTTGTCTGACATATTGTCTTTTCTTGATATGTTAAGCTATTACCACACTGTGACTAGTAAAATGTGTTTTCTTCTACTTTTTAATTTTCAAACACAAATTTGTGCAATACTCATACTCTTCACACTGTTAATTCAGACTATCACCAAATATACATAAGTACATATTCTGCTTTTCATACTATTCTGCTATCTATATTATTAATTTTAATTCTAATTATTAGTTTTGATTTGTCATTTTCAACAGCATTTTATCTCTTTACAGACACATTTTAAAAGTTATCTACCAATTAGAGCTCTCTCGTATGCAGAAAAATTTCCATTTTCTGAACAACTCTTCTCTATTACATTGGATGCATAAATATCATGTGACAAAATACAGCACTCATTCATGATGAAATACTATCAATAAACTTGGAGTAGAAGCGAATTTATTCCACCTGATGAAGGTCATCTGTGAAAAGTGTACAGATAGCATTATATTTACTGGTGATCTTTCCTTCGAAGATTAGGAAAAGGCAAAGATCCTCACTCTTTCTAAACCTACGTACCATTGTACTATAGCTTTCAGTCAGTATAATCTGGCAATGGAAAGGATAAAAGACATTCACATCAGAAAGGAAGAGATAAATCTGCCTTTATCTGCAAATAATATAATTCTGTACATAGAAAATCTAAAGTTATATCCAAGAACCACTAGACACTAGAACAATAGTAATAGAATAACAGTAATAATAAATTATTTCATCAACGTAGTGGGATGTAAGATCAACATACAAGAATTAATTGTACTTTTATATAGTAGCAATGAACTCTATAAAAATGAGATTGGGAGTAACTTCATTCATTTTTAACCTTAAATAGAATAAAATGCTTAAGAATGAATTTACGAAGTATGCTCAAGATCTAGACACTAAAAACTACAGTATATTTGTAAGTGATATTAAATAAGACTATTAAAGACAGAGACAATATATTTTTCTAGACAGGAGGACTCAATATTTATGAGATGGCGATTCCCCCAAATTGATTTATAGTAGATTAAAAGCAATTTCTATTACAATCCCAGTATGCTTTCTGGCAGAAATTGCCAAAACAACCTTGAAATTTATTTGGGAATGCAAAAGACCTACAATAGCCAAAACGATTTTTTTAAAAAAGAGTAAAGCTGTAAAACTATACTTTCTGGATTAAAATATTGTGTAGAGCTGCAGCAATCAAAGACAGTGTCGTATTAGAATACTGGTAATCCTACAGACTAATGGGCAGTAATTGAGAACCCCCAAATAAACCCTTACATTTATGATTGGTTAATATTTGACAAAGGTGCCAAACTATGCCATGGGAAAAGTCAGACTTTGAGACATGCGACATTTAACGTGTGCATGCAAAAACGCAAATTTAGCTCTTGACTTAGAGAACCTACAAAAATGAACTGATAAAAGATTATAGACCTAAATGTAAAACTAAAATTATTTCACTTTCAGAAGGAAACTCACAGAAACATCTTCATAATCTTGGATGAAGCAGAGTTCGTACATACAACACTAAAGCATGATGTGCAAATGAGAAAAAATGACTATAATTAATTGATTAAATTCTGAAAAATAAAAGTTGCATGCTTCAAAAGACAATGATATCAAAAGTTGCAATCTAAGAGAATGTATTTGCAAATAAAATCTGTTAAAGGACTTCTATCTAAAACATGTAATAAACACTTAGAACACAAAACAAACTGATTTTTTTAAAATTTTTATTGCATTTTAGGTTTTGGGGTACATGTGCAGAACATGCAAGATAGTTGCATAGGTACACACAGAATTTGAGTAAATACTTAACCAAAGAAAATATACACATTTTTAATAAGCACATGAAAAGATGCTCAACAAGTCATTTGGAAGAAGAAAATTAAAATTACTATAAGGCACCACTTCTTACCCACTAGAATAGCTGTATTGAAAAACACGGACAATGCAAAGTTCTGGAAAGAATATGAAGAAATTGAAACTCTCGTGCTTTGCTTGCTGGAATGTGAAATGGTGCATTCACTTTGAAAAACAGCCTGGACGTTCCAAAGAAAGTTAAATACAGTTGCCCTATGACCTAGATACTCACTCCTAGGTATATACACAAGAAAAATGAAAATATATATTCACACTAATACTTGCACATGAATTTTCATAGCATCATTATTTGTCTAGTCAAAGAGTAAAAAACATATATCCATCAAAAGATGAAGGGAAAAAGCATAATGTAACATATCCATTCAAATACTAGGGTAATGATAAGCCTGCAGGCCAATGGAACAGAACTAAGAGTCCCCAAATAAAACCTTACATTTATGATTGATATTGCAAAGACACCAAGTGATTCCATGGGAAAAGAGAGGATTTTCAAGAAATAGTGCTGATATCATTATACAATATCCCTTTTGTCTTAGGTAATTTTATTTACCCTGAAATGCAGACAATCAAAAGGAAGCAGGATTTGCTATATTAATGTCAGATAGTGTACATTACATGTTTGTTTCACTCTTTTACTTTCAAACTGCTTATAATTTTGTATTTTAAATTTCATTTTTAATTGAAAAATAATAACTGTATATATTTATCAGTTACAATGTAATATGTTTACCTTGTAGAATGATATGTCTACCTTGTAGAACAATTATTGTTAATTAAACTAATTAACAAATCTATCACCTCACATACTTTTTCAAAGTGAAAACAATTAAAATCTACTTTTTAATAAATTTTTAAATATAACTGAATTGAGTCACTTCCAGACAACATATTCTTGCACCACACTTTTTGATCAACTTTTCTAATATCTGTATATTAATTTGTATATGTAACTATTTAAATTTGATTTAATGATTGCCACATTAAAGCCTAAGTCTGCTATTTAAAAAGCATAATAAGAAGTTTCAATATGGTATATAGTTGTAACATGAAATTTGTAATTTAAGCCATTTCAAAGTGTTTGACTCGATGGCATTTAGATTTCCAGTGTTGTGCAACTATTCTAGCTATCTAATTCCAGAATATCTTACCGCCTCAAAGTAAAATTTCATATCCATTAAGCAGTCACACTGCACTCTCCCCTCCTCACAGCCACTGCCAATCATTAACATCGATTTTTCTACTCTGGATATTTAATATAAATGAATTCCTACAGCATGTGAATGTTTTTCTGGCTTCTTTCATTTAGCATGATGTTTTCAAGGTGTAGCCACATTAGAGCTTTTATCAGTACTTGATTCATTTTTATAGCTGAATAATATTCCTTTTATGAGTAAACCACATTTTTTATTCATCAGTTAATGGACATTTAGGTTTTTTCCACCTTTTTTACTAGTGTGAATAATTCTACTGGAAACATCTGTATACACATTTTAGTTTGAACAACTGTTTTCAACTCTCCACTAGATTTTTTCTGAGGGTCCATCAGGGTTGAAAAGTCTTATTGTTGTTGAGTGAGGATATGAGTCCAGGCTTCTCACATGGTCTGATATCATGGGGAGAAAAGACTTTATAATACCCAATGGAGGGAAAGCCTTGGCTCCCTCCTACTCCTCCTCTGAAATCACACCAGCATGGAGTTACAGTATCTCTGCTCTGTTACAGCATCCCAAGGGTGGAAGTCTAGACTTCTCATTTCGTTTTGTTGTCACAGGTGGGGTCACACGTTTTGTTTCGTTTATTTTTTTCTTCTGTGGAAAGATGAGAACAATTATTGTTTAAAAGTTTTCTCTCTTGATAGGCTGCCTTTTTCCTGATCTGTTACAGTAAAAGCAGGCTTATATTGGAGATACTTTTTCTACAGACCTGTCAGTCTTGGGTTGTCAATGTCATCAGCTCCGGATCTAGAATATATGGGGCAGAAGAAAATGCCCAGAGACCTCACCATCATGTTGTTCCTTGTGTCCTAAACACTGGAGAGTCTGCTTTCTTCACTCCTCCTTTCAGAGGATACTTATTTTTTGTTTTATATGTAAAAATCAAGGGTTTTGGTCATACTTAGTGACAGAGATTAAAAAAAAAACATGTCTATTCTACCTTCCTGGAAGCGGTAGTCACTTACTTCTTTTTATTGCATTGAGAGATATCGACTGGTTGCAGGAAGCCTGAGCAACTCTGTGAGCTCCCAGAAGTTACTTCTCAACTCCTTACCTGTTCTAAGTAGGCAAGATGTTTACTCATTTGACAGATCATACCTGAATGCCTTCAAATACAATGATGCACAACAAACTGGGTAAAAATAGATCTGTAACCTATTAATAGCATTGTATTAGTTTGTAGCCCAGGCATCGTATCTAAAAAAACCCCATCACTCACATTTTACAACAACACATTTACAAAACATGTATATGAAAAATACAATTATCCTCATACCATAACTTAGTGAAATGTGAGCACTGACCTCAGGAAATGTCTGTATATATCAGTATCTTATACACAGGAACTATAAGAGGGTGCCTGAGCCCAAGTGACAATAGGTCTATATTCTAGGGTTAGACTAGAGCTCTTAGAATTTCTAATTCTAAATATGGGATTTTTTTCCATGATAAGACTGAGCCTCCTGATGAGTGTCAAGTTACCCATCTACGGAGAGAGGGCAAAAAAGGTTCTTGTTTGAGCTTTCCAATCTTTGCCAATTTCCTACCTACTGCCAGCACTGTTAAAATATGTCTAATAAGCACACAGCAGCTTTTCTGAGTTAGATACTGAGCTTCAAAGTGAAGTTCCTTCGGTTCTTCTATAGTTGCCAAAAATAGACCATTTAATGAGCTTACTCTTCTATTGAAAAGAAACTCTTATTGCTAAACAGGAAAACATTCTTCTACATGAATTGGTGAATTTGGACAGTCCTAATATAAATATATTTTTTAAACTGATCTAAATAATAACTGTGCTTTGCTCTAGTATATGAAATGAGTTAAAAGATTCCGATATGAAGCTGTGATTATGTATAATTTTTTAAATAATTTATTTTTTTGTTTTTTTTGAGATGGAGTCTCACTCTGTCACAAGGCTGGACAGTGGTGTGATCTCTGTTCACTGCAATCTCCACCTCCCAAGTTCAAGCCATTGTCCTGCCTCAGTCTCCCAAGTAGTTGAGATTACAGGCACATGCCACCATGTCTGGCTAAATTTTAGTATTTTTGGTAGAGATGGGGTTTCACCATGTTGGCAAAATGGTCTCGATCTCCTGACCTCATGATCCACCTGCCTTGACCTCCCAAAGTGCTGGGATTACAGGCATGAGACACTGAACCTGATTATGTATAATTCTTAAATAAGCATAATTGTATACTTGCATTGTTAATAATGTTATCAGGTATTGAAATTCTATATTAACTACATTGTAAATAAATATTAAATATATGCATCAATGAGTTGTTACATTTGAATAATAAATGAACATGCTTTCATGCTTTTTAATTTTGATTGGTATGATTATTAAGTACCCCTCAAACCTTGATGTGATTTGAGAATTTTAAAAATTAATTATCCATATTAACAATTTAAAAATTAGAGTAAATGTTTTTGTTCAGTAATCTTACTTTTTAACTAAATAAAAGTTTCTGCATCAAGTTTTAGTATCATTTTAAAATATGTCCTTGTAGAAGTTGCCATAAATGTCGACATTTTCAGCAGCATAAATTTATAGTGACACTGAATTTTTTTACGACACTATAAAAGTCCTTACTCGTGATGACATCTATAGCTGCATTTTCACAGAAATATAAGAATTTGTATCTTAGACATGTGGTTAATCCTATCTTGTTTTTCAAAGAAAGGAAATTGAAGTAACAAATATTTCTGATATCCCCAAACCAGCCATATATGTGTAAAAGGAATTTAAAAATTGAATATTTTTTCTTCAATGTCTGGCAGCCAAAGAATCTGTTTCTGTTATTTTTTTAATCAAACTAGCTGGAGAAGGACAAAAACAAAAAAGGCTTAACTGGGAATTGGGTGAGTCCATTAATGGAGGAATTAACCAGAATTTTCCTGGAGAAATGGGGGACAGAGAAAAAATTTTATAGTAAATGTTCAGAGTTCCTGAGTTATTGCTTTCTTAATTGGCCTAATTGTTAAGAATGTAGAACTAAAATATTTAGAGAAAATGATAGATACTATACACGTAAATTAATGTTTTTAAGTTTATTTGAAGTTGAAAGAAAAGGCAATATTTGTATTGAGGTAAATATATTAAAAATGTTTAGAAACTTCTGCTCAGGACATTTACATTGTCTTTAACTTTTTTTTTTTTACAATTGAATATAATCAATAGCTGACTGTTGCTTCTTGAAAATATGGGTGGAAAAGATTCAATCAGAAATTTACCAAAGTTAGGTATTTGACAAACCAATGCTCACTGATGTTAAGCTGTCAGAGGAATAGAAAAGTTGTCACTTCCAGGAATAAAATAACTTCCAGCAAGGTATTCATCCTAAGAGAAAAGTAACTTTAAACAGGAAATATTAAGTATTGGTGACTGAAGCTGTTAGAAGGAAGTAAGTTCTGAATAATAGTTTAATTTTATTGTAAGCCAAGTGTTCAGTGACATTAGATTGATAGTGGTATTGGTTTGTACTATAATCCTAATTACAATAAATCTAACATTAATACTTACAGAGCACGTAACAATCTAATTTAAGGTCTGCCATTATACTTGTGAATTATATTGTGATTTTGTGTGTGTGTGTCCAGGTCTTTCCCATTTTTTTGGCTGCCAGTTTCAATATTGTCTCCTTAATGGGCCATCTTTGAACATTCTAAATTCATATTCCCTATCATGGAACCATTTATATTTCCTTCTAATCATTTTGCACTTACTTTTTTTGTTTGTTTGCTAACTTGTATCATATATTGCACACAATACACTGTGAACTCCAGGTCGGCAGATATTTAATCTCATTTTTATCTGTTCTTGATACCCAATGTAACCCTTAGTGTATAATAGGTATACAGCAAATACTGTCAATTTGAAGAAAAATTTTACTCTTTTGTAATTAAAATATTGTGATATATTCAAATATATCTTCATTAAATATATATATTCAAATATTTCTTCAGTAAAACTATTATATAATACATTTTCTTATTATATATTTAAAATTTTAAATTAAAAATAATTTAAATGGCAGGATGGTCTCGATCTTCTGACCTCATGATCCACCTGCCTTGACCTCCCAAACTGCTGGAAATTACAGGCATGAGACACAGAGCCTGGCCTGTGTATAATTCTTAAATAAGCATCATCTTATGCTGGCATTGTTAATAATGTTTTCAGGTATTAAAATTTCTTATTTTAAATTTTAAATTTAAAATAAGAAATTTTTTTTTTGGAGAGGAAGAAAGAGGAAGAAAAAGAGGGAGAGAGAACGGGAATATTGCTTTATTCTAAAAATGGGAATTAAAATAAGAAAATGTAGTACATATGAAATGTCTATCTCACTCATTTTAAAACATATTGCCTATATTTTTTATAAACTTAAATTTTTAAATAAAATTTATAAACTTAAATTTTTTATAAATTTTACTTATATGTATTACAAATAGGTAAAATTTATGTAACTTTTACTAAATAATAGGCATAATGTTATGTGCTTTATAATTATTTTGTTTAAACTTCAGAGCAGTATTATGAGGTAGAAACTATTTTTCACGTTTATTTGAGACAGAATAATTTCTTTCCTGGAAAGAAGGAAAAAAGGGGTGAGTGAGAGACCAAACAGCAGAAGCAGAGTTATGGTATGGAGAGTAAGAGAAAAAGGGAGACAGAGAGAGAGAGAAAAAAAGGTTTTGAAAATTTTGAATGAAGAGCATCATTTGAATAACATGCATGATTTGAGGGATTTTTTTTTTTTGGTCAAAACAACGTATGTTTCAGTTTCTTTCCATTTATATTTGGAAGTGAGTGAGTTGGTAAATTGCTGCCTGATATTTTGTTTGAACATAGTACAGTGTTGAGATGAACTGCCATATGTGGGTTACACTGGGAAGTAAACTTTATCTTAAATAATTTTCTTGGTCAAAAATATACTATTACTTGAAAAATGCAGCTGCACCATGGACAGTTTTGGGAATACGGTTTTAGAAAGTAGAAGTTGACACGGCATGAGCTCCGATGATTTTTAAATTACCCCTACAAGTCAGAGGAAATTTGTCTATACTGCCCTCTTGTAGAATTACCAACTTAGGGACTGTTGAATATAACTGATGCAAAGCATTATGAATTCACAAAATTGAGGAAATGTAGTAAGAGTCCTTACTAAATTACAAATATTTACTCATTTGCTATCTTGTATTTCCCAGTAATTTTTGGTAATTTCTAGAAAGAGAAAAAAGTGGAAGAGAGAGTGCATTTGTCCAAGAACTTCTCCTTGTTTACTGGGAAACATCATCCCTACTGGACATTCTGATGCCTCAATAAGACAAAAAGCAAGCAACTTTGAAACTGTTGATAGAAGGTAAATGCTCCATTACAAAAGTGGAGAAGTTCTTCTAGGGTGCTGCACCAGAGATGAAGGAAAACTCAAAATGTCTATTGAAAAGCAAGAGATACACAATCTTGGAGGCACAAAAATGTCGGAGATTAAATGACAATCTTTGAATCTCACACATACATATATATGTATATACACATACACACACAAACCTATATACATACATGTATATATATATGTTTTGCTCACTTAAATTTACTGAATGTCTTGGCTCTGTGACAAAATGCTTGGCAGCTGTAGATTGGATAAACAATTCGATCGGTAGCTAGCTATTGGAGTAAATATATGTCGAGTACACAACAATACGCCGTCAGGAAAATAATGCTCACGTGTTCTCAGATCTGGGGAACCCCTGAAGGTGGCTATTCAATGGGAAATGGTAGTGAATAAAGTGGAGGTTCAGTTACTCCTGAATCTGAACTTCGTGTTAGCAATTACGGCAGAAAGCTGAGGGAAAACTTTAATGTCATTTCAAACACAAGAGACTTCTGAATTCTCTGTAGTAGGAAACACACTTAGGGACAAAAATATAATAAAAAGAAACTAAGACCAAACAATACACAGGCAAAATATAAAGGTGGGTATAGGGAGTGGGAAGAAATACAGATTAATTCTTCATCTTTTGATATTAGATTTTCGATAAGCAAGGTAAGGTTCTTGCGCATGAAATAAAGGGAATTCCTCACACCCAACTGTGAGATCTCTCAGAGTGCTGATTGAAGACTCTCTTTAGTTTTCTTTGGTAAGTATGGAATTAGCTTTCCTCTTGTCTTGTATTCTTCAGAATATGTGTGATAGATTTTGATGTTTAGGGGTGAGAGCTAAAATGAAACCACCTGCAGACAAACAGTTAACGGATTTAGAACTAAGTTTATATTAACATGTCTTGATTATCTCACAGTCTCATGTCTGCATTAACATGAGCTTACTGTTTTAGGTCTTTCCCTCCTCATGTTAATAGTTTCAATGGCTTCCATAAAGAATTTTCACAAATTTAGCAACTTAATACAACACAGATTTTTAATTTCATATTTCTTCAGGTCACAAGTCTAGTTATACAATGGCTGAACTTGATTGATTGATTGATTGACAGTCTGGCTCTGTTGCGGAAGCTGGAGTGCAGTGGTGCAATCTCGGCTCATTGGAACCTCTGCCTCCCGGATTCAAGTGATTCTTGTGCCTCAGCCTCCCAAGTAGCTGGGATCACAGACGCATGCCACAATGCCCGGCTCATTTTTGTGTTTTTAGTAGAGACAGGGCTTTACCGTGTTGGCGAGGCTGATCTCAAATTTCTGACCTCAGGTGATCCACCCACCTCGGTCTCCCAAATTGCTAGGATTGCAGACATTGGCCACTGTGACCGACCTATTTATTTATTTTTAAAAACGCTGAAATCACAATATCTAAAGAGTTGCATTTCTTTTTCTTTTTCTTTTTGAGACAAAGTCTTGCTCTGTCTCCCAGGCTGGAATGCAGTGGTGTGATCTCGGCACACTCCAACCTCTGCCTCCTGTGTTCAAGCGATTCTCCTTCCTCAGCCTCTAGAGCAGCTGGGACTACAGTCACCCATCACCATACACAGCTAATTTTTTTTGCATTTTTGGTAGAGATGGAATTTCACCTTATTGGTCAGGCTGGTCTAGAACTTCTGACCTTGTGATCCATCGGCCTCGGCCTCCCATAGTGCTGTGATTACAAGCGTGAGCTACCATGCCTGGCCTGTATTTCCTTTTGGAAGCTATAGGAGAGAACACATTTCCAGATTATTGGAAAAACCCAATGCCACAGAGCTGTGAGATGCAGGTCTGTTGTTTCCCTGCTGGCTCTTGGACTGTGGTTATCCTCAGCTTGTAAAGAATGCAAAAATTCCATGGTTTATAAGCTCATCTGTCCATATTTTAAAGCCAGCAATGGCAGATCAAGTACTTCTTATGCTTAAGTTTCTCTGACCTCCTCTTTGGCTTCTATATCTCTCTCTTATTCTACACATCTGTCTGACTCTAACTGGAGAAATTTCTTTGTTTTTAAGGGCTTATGTAATTTTATCAGACCTGGATGTGTAATCCATTCTCTCTATTTTAATGTTCATAACTTTATTTCTTCAAAGTCTCTTAATAGAAGTACTTAGATTAGTGATTGATTGAATATGTAGGATGTAATTTTTAGAATCCTGAAGCTTCAAGTAACTTAGATTTAAAAACCAACAAACCGGGCCGGGCGCGGTGGCTCACGCCTGTAATCCCAGCACTTTGGGAGGCCGAGGTGGGTGGATCACGAGGTCAAGAGATCGAGACCATCCTGGTCAACATGGTGAAACCCCGTCTCTACTAAAGATACAAAAAATTAGCTGGGCATGGTGGCGCATGCCTGTAATCCCAGCTACTCAGGAGGCTGAGGCAGGAGAATTGCCTGAATCCAGGAGGCGGAGGTTGAGGTGAGCCGAGATCGCGCCATTGCACTCCAGCCTGGGTAACAAGAGGGAAACTCCGTCTCAAAAACAAACAAACAAACAAACAAAAAAACCAACCAACCAACCAACCAACAAACCCAGGAACATGCCAAATATCGATTTATCTGAAAAACAGACTAGTTAACTCAACTCTCAGACCAATATTGTTCTTCTCCTAATAAATTGTTCAAAAAATTGTTTATGAAATCTCTGTTTATATTTCAAACTCTCCCCTTGGGTGTCCCCCAGTACTATAGTGTCACAAATTTTGTATCATTTCAATCAGGCATCCTCATTGAATGATCTGCTTGAAACCACACCCACAAATTCTTATAAATATTTTATCTGCCTTTAACCTCTTCAGTCAGAGTCTCTACAAGATTTTGCTAGGATATTAATCTTCTTTGTTACGGTAAGCAAAAAAGTAGAGGAAAAAATGGGTTTTCTTGATTGTAAGCTTATTTTGATGGCCTTTTGGGAAAGTCAGCCATCAACAGAGATACCTTACATGTTTTTCCATCTTATTGAGGCTTGGCTGCACTAGGAAAAGGATTCTGTGGACCTACAGCCTTTCTTAACTTGCAGACTCCCAAGGAAATGGGAATTGAATTCTATCATTTATTTTTCTTCCTTCAGAATAATTTAAAATAGTTCTAAATTCTTGAGTTCTTGTAATGTTGCTAGACACTTTGTCTCTGGATGCACACAGGCTGAAATAAAAGTACGTGTTGGGTATCTCAGAGGAATCAAGTTTGCTGAAGAAAAGGAAGAGAGGTTCTGGCTTGGATTTAAATATGTCCATTACAGGAAGAGTGAGCATATTTTACTGGGATAAATGAGTGACAGGAAAACACTTTTTATGTAAGTATTAAGAGCCTTCCTCCCATCTGAGTTGTTTAACTTGCTTCACTGGTAAAATAAGGGAACTAAAGAAATTGAAGAAAAGGTTTGGTTGGTTATTAGAACATAAAAACACAGCATTGCTTATCATAGAGAGAATAGAATGAGAAGACTAGGAGGAAAAAAGGGACATTGATTAGGTGAGTAAAAGAAAATGAAGTCAGTGTTGAAAGTTATTTTGAGGTGAATATGGGAGAAAGAAATGATAGTAAAGATTTTTGAGGAGATGAAGTGTGCATTATTGGGCATGACTGAAAGAATGGAAAAAAAGGTTTGTTCTGTAGTGTGCATAAAATCCCCCATAATGCATCTTTGAAAGAATTCAATCGAGGTATAAATTCCCTTTCAATTTTGGTTTACTAGGTGTTGTATTTGAGTTATTTTACATGCTTCATAGTGCTGAGAAGGTCCATAAAAATGTCATCCAGCATTTTATTTTCAGATTACATAGGGATATGCAAATTAAAGCTCAGCAAAATTTAAAAACATGCTCATGATTACCAGTTAGTAAGTGCCAGAGTGGTATGACTCAAAGTGAAAAATGCAGCGCTGGCTAAAGCAGTGTCTGTGCTAAGGGTTGGCAAATTTTTTTCTCTAAAAGGCCAAATGGCAAAATTTTATTCTATATGGGTCATGTGGCCAGTCTCAACTAATCAACTCTCCCATTACTGCACAAAGGAAGACAATACATAAATAAAAGTATGGACTTTTAAATTTTAATGGTATTAATTCTTCAAATCCATGAACATGAGATGCCCTTTCAGTTATCTCTTTTACCATTTATTTTGTCAATTTGGTTGAATTTATTCCTAAATATTTTATTCTTTTTGAAAGTGTTCCAAATATAGAAGCAGAGGATTTCCATACTTATTTCCTGAGGCCAGCATCACCCTGATAGCAACGCCAGACAAAAACATGACCATAAAGATAATTACAGGTCAATATTTATTATGAAAATAGACTCAAAGATGTTTAACCAATTACTAGCAAACTGAAACACAACACCACATTAAAAGACAAATACACTATGATCAACTAGGATTTATTCCTAG
>CM052656.1:117158833-117279979 GCA_028533165.1 Leontopithecus rosalia | reverse complement strand
ATATAAAATATTGAAGAGACCCCCCCATCCCCACCCAGAGGAAAATCATCTGCACACATCGATTGGCTGACTTTGAGTAAGTGGGGTGGGTTTACCTGGGATAAAGAATGGGATTAGGTTAAAGGCCTAACTTAGAGGAGTTAGTGTCTCTCCTTTTTTTTTAAGACGGAGTTTCGCTCTTGTTACCCAGGCTGGAGTGCAATGGCGCGATCTCGGCTCACCGCTACCTCCGCCTCCTGGGTTCAGGCAATTCTCCTGCCTCAGCCTCCTGAGTAGCTGGGATTACAGTCACGCGCCACCATGCCCAGCTAATTTTTTGTATTTTTAGTAGAGACGGGGTTTCACCATGTTGACCAAGATGGTCTCGATCTCTTGACCTCGTGTTCCACCCGCCTCGGCCTCCCAAAGTGCTGGGATTACAGGCGTGAGCCACCGCACCTGGCCAGTGTCTCTCCTAAGAGAGGGTTAAAGTCTCCTCTCAACAAAAGGCAAGGATGCTTGACTGACTTTGGGTTAGAGGCCCGACTTAGGAGGGTTAGAATCCCTTTTAAGATTTAGGGGGTTAGAGGCTCCTCTTGATAAAGTCCCTCTACTAAAAATGGATTTGGTACTGCAGGCTATGCTGTTTGTATTAATCAGCCTTGTTCTCTGCATGAATCAATTTCTTGGTTGCTATTTCTATTTCTATTTCATTGACATTTTTAGAAGACTTCATTTAACTGGTCTTGGAGATTTTAACTTATTATTCTCCTATATGCCTCTTGATTTCCATTCATTTCCTTGTGAAACATTGGGAACAAAAAGCATGGAATGCTCCATCTTTAAAGTTGCTGACTGAGATTTGGAATTTAACAGCTATAAACAATAAGATTAAATAGATGAGGTTGTGTTTGTTGCCACTATGCCAACTAGGTGTGACTGAGAAGCACTAGGATGAAAATCAGGGGACTTTACTCCTTGCTGTTTTGTTTCATTTTGCACACACACACACACACACACACACACACACACACACTCTCCGCTTCTTTCTCGGATCTGGGCAAACCAGCTTTGCTTGTCTGCTATTGCCCAGAACCTGCTTGTTCTGGTCATTCCCATCTAAATCTTCATTTCTTTTGCCTTATTCAACATTTTGTTGAAGTCCACGTTGTGGTTTATCTAAGATTCACGGCTTGTCTCACTTACATTATTTGGAGAGTGTGAAGGAGAGAGTTCAATTTTTGGCAGGGATCCCCTTATTAATTCAGCTGGACTTAAAAACCTCTCTTATCCTTTTTAGTGGAACTCAGTCAGTATTAAAATAAACTCGCAAGTTTGGAACTTTTCCTTCAACATCACTTGCCTCCTTCATGGGAACCATGTCATCAATTCCAAAGAATTCACCACTAGAACGTATGTATTCTTGAACTTTGGGACCAATTTAAACTGAATGGGCTTAAGAAAACTGGTGTTTCTATGTAATACTGTTTGGCCTTGGTATTACCTGGAAAACAAGATAAATGGGCCCCTACTGGAACTACAGCCTTTAATACTACAACTCAATTTGTTTTATATGTGGGAGGGAAAACGGGATGAAATACCATATTTTCAAGCATTTTTGCTGCTTAGGATAAAATCCTGAAGCAGATGTGTGCATATTTGATAAGAGTATAAAGAGCTAGACATACTAGGTGATCCTTTAATGCAACTCCCTCCACCCTCAGTTCAGTGGACCTTTTGGTATGGGGCAGAACCTCCTTCTGTCAGCTCTGAAGGTTCAGATGTGTCAGTCCTTTCTCCCTTGAATCCACCTGCAAGTTCTATGGAGAACCTTTCATCTTCTCCTCCTTACTTGTCTAGTCTCACTCTATACCCATCACTCCCTGAGGCACTTAGCCCAGTGAGTACCACTCATAGTAGAGTCTTCTATCAACCTCCGAAGGGAAGTCTTTGTCCACTTAGAGAGGTGGCAAGTGGGGCAGAAGGCACTGTGAGAGTACATGTTCCCTTTTCCATGTCTGATTTGGCTCTCTGTAAAGAGAAGTTTGGTCATTTCTCTGAACATCCAGGAAAATTCATGGATGAGTTTGAGAAATTAATTCTGACCTATAGTTTAACGTGGCAAAATCTGCATGTTTTGTTGTCTCTGTGTTGTACAGTGCAAGAGAAACAATGCATTTTGGGGACAGTTAGAACCCACGCAGACAAGCAATTGGCTTGTAACCTGAACCATTACATATATCAGGCAGGAGGTACAACAGTTTCAGATCAAGATCCAAAGCAGAACTATCAAAGGGGCAGTGATGGCTTTCGGAGGAGAGATCACATGGTCACTGGTTTGTTGGAAGGTATGAAGAAATGTTTGAAAAAGCCTATTAACTATAAAAAGGTTATGGAAGTTCCTCAGGGCAAAGATGAGAATCCAAATTTATCTCAAGGGCATTTAGTTGAGGCAACCAGGAAATATACTAACAGTTATTCTGCCTTAAAGGAAGGACAAACCCTTTAGGGAGTATATTTCATAACCCAGTCTACCCTTGATATCTGTAGGAAACTACAAAAAATAGCTAGGAGCCCCCAAACTGCTGTGGAACAGCTTTTGGATTTGTCATTTTTAGTTTTCAATAACAGAGACAAAGCAGAGGAAGCAGAAAGAGCAAGAAGGACCTCTCAAAAAGTGTAGCTCTTGGCTGTAGCTTTAAGCTGACCTACCACATGGGGTTGCCCTCCTGCCTCTTGGCCTGAACGATGGAAGCTTAAAAGCTGGGCATCTGAGTCACCATGCCTTGGTCATAAATCAGAGTGCACACTGTAAGAAAGGGACGAGGGATTTCGCAGCATTCTGAGGGGAGCCATTGGCACCAGAGCCACTGATGACTGACATAGCCAGGCAAGCCCACGCATGTTGGGGCCCGCGATCTTCTGCCGCAGCTCCCACTGGACAACTAGCCAAGGCTCTGGAGGAGTCTCAGGGAACCCTCTATGTGACAGATAAGAATATTAACTTCCTTCTGGACTGCTTACTCTGTTTTGATGCATTATAATGAGCCCCTGTCACTCCAAAACTGTGTGGTCACGGAGATAATGGACAAGTTCATGACGCCCTTTTACTTATCGCTGTCCTCCAAGAACTTTGGTTTCCTCACATACTTTTCCTACCATGCCTGGATGCCTCAGGACAGTGGCAGCAACTGCTCTTTCAGTAGATGAAGCCAATCAACTGGCTTTAGGAGATCATTTGGAGGTTTAACTCCACATCAAGTACAAGGAGTCCTAGAAGCTAAAAGACACCAGTGGAGGGCGGGGGGACACTTACTGAAATGTCAGGCTTTCCTGCTAGATTCCTGAGGAACTCTTGATACCAGGTGCTAATCAATGGAGAATAGTCAAGCATTTGCATGACTGTTCATTTGAGAAGAGATTCCCTGTTTCAATTCACGTTTCAGCTTTTTGTAAGAAAAGGCTTACTTAAAAAAGTAAAGCAGGTTTTTCGAGCCTGTGAACTTTGCGCTCAGAACAACCCAAATAATCAATTTTTATCTCCTCCTCTAGTAAGGCCAGTTCAGCATAGGGGAATATATCCTGGTGAAGATTGGCAAATAGATTATATAGATTCCACCATAAAGGGTTTAAATATTTATTAGTATTTGTTGACACCTTTATCAATTGCACGGAGCCTTTTCCTACCTGGTCTGAAAAGGCAACTGAGGTTTCTAAACTCCTACTAAAGGAAATAATCCCTGGATTTGGGCTACCTAAGAGCTTACAGAGCAATAATGGCCATCTTTCACAGTGACAATTACTCCAAACATATCTTCAGCCCTAGGAATTCGGCCTGGAGGCTACAGTCTTCAGGGAAAGTAGAAAGAGCTAATCAAACTCTAAAACTGATTCTTGCTAAACTATCCCAAGAGACAACGGAAACCTGGCTATCTTTATTAACTGTAGCCATACCGGTTCCAGTGGCCCCTAGGAAAATCTGCAGCCCTTTAAAAAATGTATCAAAGGTCTTTCTTAACAACAGACCTCCTAACAGACATAGATACTTTCAAGCTGCAGAATTAATGTGATCAACTTAGGACAAGTGCAAAGTGCCCTCCTCGAATCTGGAAACCAAAGACTCCCTTCCTCCAACTAAGGAAGAGAATCTTTTTACAACCCAGCTGGGAGATTGGGTCCCCTTAAAAACTTGGAAGGAAAGATCCCCAACACATCCACATTTCCTAAATTGGAAAATATCCTGTCAAGTTCTTTCTCCTTAGCACCCCAATTTCAGTTAAACTTCTGGGAATAAACAGCTGGGTCCACTTCTGTCTCTTATAGGTCCCACAGTCTGACAGAACAAAAGACACTTACCCTACTTATTCCTAAGAGCCAGTCAGTGACCTCTGACTCCTGTTCAGAAGAAATGAAAGGGATGGGCAACATGGACATATGGATTGGCGTTCTACTTTTGGGTATTAGTTGGACTTATGCAGAGAGCAACTTGTTTACTGAATGAGAGCAGAGGTTAGCCTCTCTACAGAATCAGACAGCTGTTGGGTATGTAGACATTTTAATTGAGACCCAAGGGGGAACTCGGGTTTTGATCAAAACTGAATTTTGTGTACATTCCAGAGTATTCACATAATATTACCCAGGCCATGAAAGCTTTAGACACTCCTGTCTCTGCCATTGATGCACTATCAGTTGACCCTATGTCGGCTTGGTTTCAGCAACTGCCCAGTTCCTAGAAAGCCTTCCTGTTTGGTTTACTTGGAATGATTTTACTTACTTTGCTTTGCTGTTGTGGGATATATTGCAGCTGTACACTTTGTGTAGGAATGCAGGTTTACTTGGAATGATTTTACTTACTTTGCTTGGCTGTTGTGGAATATATTGCAGCTGTACACTTTGTGTAGGAATGCAAGACAAGCTCACTCAACACTTTCTTAAGGTGGACACATTAATCTTCCAGGCATCATTTTTCGTCAGAATTTAGAGTTATGAACAACCTTCATTATATCAACACTCTCTGAGCTTCTCTCTACCCTGAATGCAAGAGGCCCTAACAGTTAGGCAGGAATACCATTGCCCATATTCAGCCTGAGGAAGTTACAGAAGACAATCTTCCTCCCTCTGCAACCCTTAAGATTAAGGGTCCTCTTGTAAACAGGGGTCGGCAGCAGGAGATATGTCAGAGGCGTTCAAACCAGGGTGACTTCATTTTGAGTGAGGGTCAGGAGAATGAGGCTGGGACTTGCTGGGCTGCATTCCCAGAAAGTTAGGCATTCTTAGCCTCTAGATGTTTATGGTTGAGGGAACAAGTTAATACTGTTTACTAAACAGATCCAGACTTGGGAGTGTCCAGATATCCAGATGATATCTGGAGAACAAAGACATTCCTAATTTTGCTTTAAAGATAATAATGTTGATTCTTGTAAAATATAGTAATTAAAAAAAAATCCCTATTGTAAACCTTTCTGGCAGAGCACATCTCCCCAAATTCTTTTTATCATATATATACACACACACATATATATATATATATGTATGTATATATAAAATAAAATATATACATACATAAGCATTGTACCTAGGGTGGATGCATTCCTCCTCTTTTGAGAACATCCTACTCTGTCCATGAAGCAGCTGTTCTTTCATTACTTTACTGTCTTAATAAACTTTCTTTTATTTGCACTTTTTTGTTATGGTTATACAAAAAAGAAAGAAAACAGGGCAGTCTAGAATGAGTCTTCTTTATAAGACTTGAAAATATATGAGATGATGATATTCTAGAAGTTCTGGGGGACATTTTCTTTACAAAGATGTTAAGTAAGATTCTGGTGAAAAGGTACCTGGGAATTTCTAAGAGCTCTGAAAGTTGAAATGTTGTGCTAAAACTGGGCTATCTGGTAGCAAAGGGGAAGATTAGATACATGATAGATAGATAGATAGATAGATAGATAGATAGATACATAGATAGATAGATAGATAGATAGATGGATAGATATATAGGAAAAGAAAGAGACAGAAGAACAATAGAAGAGTAGAATGTTAGAATGTCGAGGGCTTAAGTTAATTAACCCCCAGAAGAGTCACAGTCTCAGTTTCCAGATTTGAATTTATTTTCAGACTCAGAACCCATTAACTGACTACAAAGTCATATCTTCATGAAGAAGTACCTTGCAACACCACAAAAAAAATTACAGTAATGATTCCTCCAACCCTTCCCTAAAGAGACACATGTCCATTTACTTTGTTGGCCAAACACTGGCAAGACCACATCTACTGAGGGTTATGTGACACAGGGATGGAGTTTGTGCTGAAATCTGGGGACCTGAATATTCTTCTTTCACCCCTGCTTATAGTAATGGACCCCTCCCAATCAGGTAATAAGTGCAAAGGTATGGTAGGTCTTTTTCCCAATGAGTCTGCTGAACCTATCAATACATTCAACTCACTCCCCAGATTTATATTCGGAAAAGCATGCTTAAAAATTTTCAAAATCCACCACAGCAGTTCTTTGACTTAAAGAATAGCAGCTATTGTTGTAGGAAAGGCCATAGTCAAGTACTGACAGAATTCCTAAATGAAGTGACAGAGATTCATTCACCCATTCTAATACAACTTTCCTATTTTACTGCATAGACCACCCAGTGTAGTAAATGATCATGTACTACCTTTACTTGTTCTCTTGCTATTTTTTTCATTACACCATGTATACATGTAGACTACTTTATTTTCCTACCATACATTACCCCATTCCTTATTTTTAATCTTAATTGCCATACTATTTAATCTGAATCAGACATGCCAGTCTCTATCAGTCATCTCCTATACTTATTTCACCTCAAGATTCCAACAGTTTTATCACTGAAATGTTGATTGCACTTCCTTTTACCAGTTCCTATGGCAGCGTTTTAATTTAGCTCTTTATTACATTTTACTTGATTCGTAGAACTGCTCTATCTTTGCTTCTTTTACTCATTTCTTATTAATCCTTTATATTATAATCAGAATTCTCTTTCTAAAACACAGGTAGTTATTTTTACATTTACAAACTTTCAAGTACTTCTCACTGCCCACAGTATAAAGCATAAACACTTTATGAATTCAAAGCCCTTTCAGAACCTGGCCTCGGTATAAATTTCCAATCTTATCCCCTACTAGTTCTTCCCATTCACAGTAATTGCTATGTGCTAGTTTCATTGAACATTTTTCAAAATGCATTTTTTTCTGTCTCCCTTTTTGTCTTAGTAAATCTTATACAAACTTGAACCTCCAGAGCTCTAATATTGTCTACAATTGAAGGCATTTCTACTTTGCTCTCTTTTCCTTCATCTTTACTCTGCCTAACCTTCCCCAACCCCATCTGTCCCTTCTTTTTTCACAACATACCTTCACATAAGAAGAAAATAGCAAATTCAATTGATTTGGTAAAGCAATTATGGGTATAGTGTGTGCAGTTAGACAGATCTTGTTAATTCTTTGCTATGCCACTTACACTGACTGATCTTTAGGAACTCTCCAGCCTCTGTATGTGTTTATTTTCTCAATATCAAAACTGAGGTTAAAATCCTGTCTTAGTCTGCTTGTGTTGCTATAAACAAATACCTGAGACCATACAATTTATAAAGGAAAGATTTTATTTGGCTACAGTTCTGCAGGCTTTACAAGAAGCATGATGCTGGCATCTGATTGGCTTCTAGTGAGGCCCTCAGACTGCTTACTCATGGCAAAAGACAAAGGAGAGCTGGTATGTGCAGAGATCACGTGGTAAGAGAGGAAGCAAGAGAGAAGGGAGAGGTGACAAGATGTCTTAAACAACCAGTTTTCATGGAAAATGTTCTCACTCATTGTCACAGAATGGCACCAAATCATTCATGAGGCACCTTGGCTTCGCCCCTAACCCACATGACCCAAACGTCTTCCATTAGGCTACACCTTCAACACTGAGGATGAAATTTTGACAAGAAATTTTGGGAAATAAAATATTCAAACTATAATATTCTGCCCCAGGCCCCCAAATCTCATATACAAAATACAATCATTCCATCCTGAGAGTCCCCAAAAGTTAAAAAATGTTCCATCATGAACTCAAAAGTCCAAAGTTTCATCTGAGACCCAAAATAAGTTCCATATGGCTATGAGCCTGCAAAACCAAAAACAAGTTATTTACTTCCAAGGTACAATTGTTGTCTAGGCATTGGACAAACATTACCATTCCAAAAGGGAGAAATAGGAGGAAAAGGCCAAAAGGAAGGGATAACAGGCCCCACGCAAATTTGAAACCCAGTGGGTCAGCCATTAAATCTTAAGCTCCAAAATAATCTTTGACGCCATATCCCACACCATGGTCTCGCTGGTGGGAATGTGGGATCCCAAGACCTTGGGCTGCCCTGCCCCTGTGGTTTTACTGGGTACAGTGCATGTGGGGGCTTTCACAGGCTCAAATCCGGTGCCTGCAGTTTTCCCAGGTTGTATTGGGCCAGTGGCTCTGTAACTCTGAGTCATACAGACCTTGTCACTTTTAAACGATGGGTAACCATGCATCTGTAAATGTGATACTGAAGGGTATTAACACTGAAAAATCCACTTGCATGATTTGTTGAAGAAATACCCTCAATTGGTGGTAATTCACATATATTTCCAAGTTTATTCCAGTGTTAGAATTTTTTTGTGTCAAACATAGCCCCAAAGGTATTGAATTATTGATTGATTATAATGGTGACAGATATTAACACACACACACACACACACACACACACACACACACACACGTATATATTGCCCTATCAGCCAAATTTAAAATTTAAATAGTGAATTACTGGTAGACTTTTGAAATTTTCATTTTAAATCAACTTGTGAAAAGGTTTGAATAATTAGGACTATTTAAAAACAAAATTCTTATCAAATGTATTGAAATTTCTAGTAGGGCTGAACCAGCATTATATTAGGGTCCAAGAGATTACTATCAACAGGGTTCTGGCAGAAAAAGTTCACATTGATGAGAATGGTGGTAAATGTTTGGTAGGAAGAGAGATTCAGGAAAAAAAATGATTTACTTATTCACATTACTTCCAAGATTCAAAAAATTAGTGTAATTAAAACTCATAATGATTTATTGAAGGAAGTAAACTCTGTCAGTGAACATATGTAAACTCCTAGATTTACATGATGCTGCTGACAAAAAATATAAATTTTTTTGTCAGCAGCATCATGTAAATTTACGACGACATTGTAGAGCCACTGCTTCCTCCAACCATATTTTTGATAGAAGCATTATTACATGTCAGGCACTATTCTAAACATCTCTCCCTCTCTTTATGTATGCATCCATATATCCATACACACACATATATACGTACATGTGTATACATTACAGATATATACATATATACTATAAAGAATATGTATACACTTATTAAACCTTTGAAATTCTTCTATGCGAGGTAATATTTTAAAAGAAGAAGAAACAACCTAGAGAGATTCTGTAAATTGCTGCAAGTACCAGAGTTAGTAAGTGGTATTACTGTGTTCGAAGTCAGCCAGATTGACTCCGAGGCTGTGGTCTTACCACTACTCAGCTGCTAATGGTAGAACTAGTTAAAGAGAAATGGCATTGTGCTATTGAAAGGGAGATTTTAACAAATCGTGAAAATGTAATCAGAGCAGTAACTGCTCCCAGGAAGGGTAAAACAGTAAAATTCAGCACTCCTTAATAATGGAGTTAACAGATAACAACAAACAATGGATAAAAATTGTGCTTCTTGAAGGATTATAAGTGTATTATTCTGTTTTCATACTGCGATGAAAAACTGCCTGAGACTGGGTAATTTATGAAGGAAAGAGGTTTAATTGATTCACAGTTCGGCTTGGCTGGGGAGGCTTACAATCATGAAAGAAGGCAAAAAGGAAGGGAGGCACCTTCTTCACAAGACGGCAGAAGGGCCAAGCGAAGGAGAAAGAGCGGGCGCGGTGGCTCACGCCTGTAATCCCAGCACTTTGGGAGCCGGAGGCGGGTGGATCACGAGGTCAAGAGATCGAGACCATCCTGGTCAACATGGCGAAACCCCGTCTCTACTAAAAATACAAAAATTAGCTGGGAACGGTGGCGCGTGCCTGTAATCCCAGCTACTCGGGAGACTGAGGCAGGAGAATGGCCTGAACCCAGGAGGCGGAGGTTGCGGTGAGCCGAGATGCGCCGTTGTACTCCAGCCTGGGTAACAAGAACGAAACTCCGTCTTAAAAAACAAACAAACAAAAAAAAACAAAAAAAACCATCAAATCTCATGATAGAGAACTCACTCACTATCGCGAGAACAGTGTGAAGGAAATTGTCCCATGATTCAATTACCTCTCCCTCGTCTGTCCTTGACAAGTGGAGATTATAATTCAAGATAAGATTTGTGTGGGGACACAAAGCCTAAGCATATCAGTAAGTTGTTTTGCTTTTTTCTCTACAGAAAATACATGCTTATTTACAGGAACAGTGGGTTTATGTTCACAGATAACATAAATTTCTGGGAACAACCGCACAGGAGTTAGAGTGCCCACATTCATTCTTAGGCAAGCATTCCTATGGAGAACATTAAAAGATCTTTACCAAATCCTAAAGACGTGGTAGAATTTTCAAATCCACGAAGACATGAAAGAGGAAAAATATTGTGAGGGGATAAGAACGTTTTTCGGGGCTCGGGGATGGTTTACAGATTGATACTCTTAAGAAAGATCGCAGTAAATTAGGAGGAACCAGAGAAGACAGAAAAATGTCAGGTTCTAATTGAATACACACAGGAGACTGCTCCTTGAAGAGGTCTATATTTCCCTTTACCTAGCCCAAGGAAAGTTTAAATTTGAATGCAAATTTTGAATTCTCCTCTACTGTGTGTGCTATTGTGATGCTCTTTGTGAGATTTGCCGCCTTCATTTAGTGCATTCTGTATCTACAGTAAGGTTAGATGATTTGGTCAAGCAGTGGCTGGTGGGCAAGCATGCCACTACATCTCCCTGTGAGCTGCAGCCAACAGAGCCGGGAAGGTGCTCGCTCTTGTCAGTGGATTAGGGCGTGGCATCAGTCACCTTCGGTGAAAATCCTATTCCTTGGGAAGTGCTAGAGAATTCCCCGGCTCCATAAAATCAGTAAATCAAAACTTTTTTATTGCTGCCTGACCCTACCTTACCCACAGTCAATAGAGCTAAAGGTGATCCCCTTATGCCATGAAAAAAGAGTGTACTGGTTACTACTGCTTCATTTTTTTTTAATAACGCTCTCATATACCGTAAGTTTTCATTTGTTTGGAGTGTTTAGGTGAATTACATTTACACAATCTAGTAATCTCGCAAAGTCTCATTTAGCTGTGTGTTTCCAGTATAATCCATTACTTTGCCCAGTATTGTCAGACCAGTAAAAATCGGAAGTTATCATCCTATGCTCTCAATAACTCTTTACCGTGGCGTTGTAGGTTAATTTAGCATACTGAAGCGATCGTCCTTTTCCAAAGAATAATTCTGAAACACTTTTCATTTCACACTAAATAATAATTTTAGTTTAATTATATATTGAGGCCAGGAGAAGTAATCAAGTGGAGTATTACAGGTTGAAAAAAATCACAATAAAAGGAAAGAAGAAACTGTCCCCAGAGTGCTTCCCAATACGGAATTCTATCTTTATTTAGAAAAAATTAAATAGAGAATTTTAAGTAGCTATTTCTTCATATCTATAAAACACTATCTTGTTGCAAAGGACGGCTTTTATAAAAGGGATCAAAATTAAGGAAATTAGTAGCACACATCATTGTCAGTATATTATTTATATGTATATATGTATGCATTTTGCAGGGAACTGAGAAAGGAGAAAGCAAGACAGAATAGACAATGAACTGTTTTGTAGCACTGGATTTTCAACACTGCAAGACGAAACAAATCACACTTATTAGTTTTGAAAGTTTTTAACCAAATAAGTTATTAAAGTAGATTATCAGCTAAGCAATTGTCCCTTTTGACACTAGTTTGTCTTTCTACTAAAAGCAGGCAGAAGGTTTTCTAGCAGACACATGAATACTCATGTTACAAAGTTCATGTGCAGCATTATCATTGTTATGCTTAACTCAGAAATCAACCCACCACCTATAGCATAATTAAAAATTAAATGTATCTTAATTATAGCACTATATAGCACTAACTAGTAACATATCAACAGTCATAATTACATACTGAAATTCTCTAGGCTCTGTTAACTCTAAAATTAAGATATTTCAAAGAAATGTGGCAAAAAACAATGTCACATTACTCTGCAATTTGTTAATAAGAATGTTTCTGTCCTCTATTTGTTATGCTGTATAAACGTGATATTTAACAATACCATCCGACAGCTTTATAGGAAACTGCTGTTCTTAAAATCAGTCTACACAAGTTCTATTTTTCTCACTATTTAAAAGATTTTTTATTCCTAAACTTTTTTCACTGAAGAGAGCTTATTGAAGTCAGAATAAATATAAAGTGCTGGCATTTAGTTTGGACTGCGTCACTTTGTCAAACTTAGGTAAAGAGGGTCAAGAGGAAGATTCTGAATTATTTCTATTATAAACGAAGGAAGAATTATTTAAAAGATGCAATCTCTTTTTCTTTCAAAAGTGAATATATAATTGTGACCTTGAAAGGTGAATTATGTAAATAATATTTAGAATGGTTTTACTAATTTTGTTAGTATTGATTAAGGCTCTAATTGATATTTAAAATGATAGCATAATTGTGTGATACTCCGTCGAAACTAATTGATTTTTGTGCATATATCTGTATCTATAGCTATGTTTATAAGTGCTTATGCATATACAGATAGATTGAAATAGCTATAAGTGCTTTAAAATATGTTAGAGGATTATCACAAAGCTTTGAGTTTTCAATGTTGTTTATATTGACACCTGACCATTTTTCTTTTTCCATCATTAGCTGAGTACAGCTTTTGACCTTAAAAGGGTAGCATTTACATAGGAAAGCTCATCTTACCAGAATGCACCACGATATTCCCCTAAAGGAATAATACATATTGCAAATTACTAGAAAAAGGTCATTAATGTATTAAGTTAAATGCTGCTTTTTAAAATAAATCAGATAGGCATTAGCTTCTGAGTGAGAAAACTTCAAAAAATTATAATTTTCAAGCTTTTCCTAATCTACATAAGACTGCTTTAGAGCCCATTAAAATTTGTAAGTTCTATTTGCAGGAGTTTAACAATGTTGCATATTTTAGGGAAACATGTGCAGTACCAGGCATTCATCAAGAACCTAGTGAGTTACCAGCAAAGAACCACAGAATCTTTTTAGAAAACTCTAGTAGATTATTGATTTTTAAATATGTTTTGAAGTCATTTTCATTTAAGGTATTATAATCAAATCTCATTGCTATATTTTCTAGAATAATGAGAGGAAAGCCTCACTAACCATGGGGTTAGGCTGTGGTAAAATCATAAAATATGGACAATTGTGATTTCATCGAATACTTTCTCATTTCTAATAAATATTCTACAATCATTGTTCAGACTCTTACATCTAATCTTGGATTTTTCTAGTTTTTTTTTTGTTGTTGTTGTTAGGTTGGTGATTTTCCAATTTATTGGTGTAAGAATGCAGGAGATTCAACTTCCTTATTTATATATTCAGTAAATATTTGATAGCCTTTTCAATAATATAATGCACTCAAAAGATTTCATACTTGAATAACAAATTTTCAAATTGCATAAAAATGTAGTACATATGCTTAAGAAAAAACAAAGGGCATTTAAAGGAGGCTGATATTAATGTAATAGCTAGAAAAGGGAATCATAAGATTTATTTTTTATTTTTAATCTTAAACTGAATTAAAGTCACTTACCAATGAACAGTGATTTTAATGAATTTATACTATCTCTAAATATAAATTTTATTATTCACTTTCAGCCATTCCACTGATATTTATTGAGCACCTTCCAGTATAAGAATCCCAATCAGGGATTGGGAATGAGTGACACAGGCCTCAGGAAACTCACATTTGGAAAGGATGAGTTGACTAAGGAAGTATACTATTATGAATACGTGTTTTAAGTGTCTTGATACTGAGATGCACCCAGTGTAGAGAATTTACCACAGAGAAAATTGCAATAATTTTCAATGATTTGTGCTGTAGTACATCCATTGTCAAAAGTGAAAAGAGTCTTTGATTTTAGTGCCTAACAAAAGTAATAAGTTCATAATAGGACCAAGTCACCAGTATACGTCAAACTTCTAGTTTACAGCTAGAGAAAATGAAGAAAAATCATTCACGATTTAGACAGCAATTTGTCCTTTGATTTTAAACAAGGTGACTTTTCAGATGGAATGGTGAGGTGGGTATTAGAAGAATTTGAGATAATCATTAGATTTTATCAAATAATTCTTTCTAGTTTCTAATAAGTTAGAAAGAAAGTCATTCCACTGTTATTTTTGAGAAAAGCACTAATTATTTGGGAAGTTCTAAGTCCATTGAGTGTAACTACACAGAGTGGTGAAGCTGAGAATCTCTCTGTATCACTTACACAGATACCAGACACCTAACCCTTTCTAACTCATGACTCTGTTTTCTTCTGCCTGTATTAATGTCTTTTTATTGTTTATTGTTTTATGGTATTTTGCATGATCCTCGAACAGGCAATATAAATATCTGGGTTGGATTTTATTTTTAATATATATATATATATATATATATATATATATATATATTAGGATAATATTAATTTTGAGATAAATAAAATTATGCTTCCGAAATAGAAGAAAAACATTTAATTTGTTATAAAATATTGCCCATGTAAGCAGATGAGTTCCTATCTCCTTAATCCTCATACCCACTCCTGTGTGAGTTCATCACATTTGATTTGCAGCCAGTGATCTGAAACACCTTTAATCAATAGACATTTTACCAGACACAAACAAATCCAAATATTACTTGACTTTTGGCGTAAATATATAAAGTGCACAATTCTGAGGTTCAGTTTGGTTTTCTCACCACTTACATCTATATTTTACAGCATTCTAAACATTTTTTTTGCTATAGAACTGATTTTGTCCATGTCTTTGACTCATACTTCATTGAGTTTGACTTCTGTGATTTTCCAGATCTCTGATGCTTTTATTTTTTATCATTTAAAGTATGTTCGTGGTTGTGTATCTATGATTCAGCTGTAATCTGCATGAATGTAACTGAAATCGTTTTGGTGTGTCTGCATGCGGCACAATGTAGGCATATAAACAGAGCTACTCACAAACACCAAAAAGTCAATATAAGTGTAGTGCCTTGACTTGCAGACTCAGCTTCTCATTTAGACATTAGCAGACGGATAGCAATTCTTTAGCATCAGATGAGACAGGTCGATTCAAGCGTGTGAAAAGTCACCTTACTAGGTCTGCTTTGCCAGAGAAGATACCTAGTTACAGATTCCACCAGTTGTCTTCAAATTATTTTTCACCTCATTAACATTTACTTGGCACATGCAATCAGCTAAACATCGTACTTAGCACTTGCCTCAAACAGGTGTAGGTTTGTAGGACAAAAGAATTCTAGCAGAAACCAGTATTAAAAATTCTTCATCTTTTTGTCATCATTTTACATGGCAGAGAGTATGGCATGAAAAGTATATATACATTCTTTGCTAAACATATGTACATATATCTATATATATTTGTCTATGTCTATCTCTCTATATAGATATAGAGACAGACAGACAGTGTGTGTGAGAGAGAGTGAGTGCAGATGTATGGAGACTTAGATTATTCTCAGATGTTCCAAGAAAACAAAAAAATGCAAAACAATTTCACTGGATCTCTCAACTCCATTTCTTCTCTGATGTTCCACTCCCTCCTGCAACAAGCTGAAATAAAAAAACTGACATAAGTGAAAAGAAGGCTGCAAGTATTAGAAATCCTGGTAAAATCAATTCGTTCGATAGTCACTAATATCCAGAGAAGTGTTATATAGGTCAGGAAAAAGCAGTGTACATAGAATAAGAACTAAAAGTAAAAAAGTACACATTATTCCACCTTGACCTGGATGCTTAGGTGTTCCGACCCCTCTCTGTGCAAACTCATGACATTGTTCAACTGTATAAGGTTCTCAATTCTATTCAGTGCAATAGGAACAGATGTACACTATAAAATAGAAAATTATTCTCCAAATTATATTATTGGCATGGTGTCACCTTCTAAAACCAAATAAATGGCTATTAACCTTTGTCCTGGTGCTGTTTTTTTTTCTTAGTTTACATGTTATATACATATGTCCTAACTAAAATATACCCTAATGAACATTATTATTCTTTACTGAAATAAAAAATTGAAGTCCTTTCCAACTTTGACACAAAATTGCATGTCTTAATATTAGTACTGAGTGTTTCTCTACTAAATTTTATTTATTTTTTTTCAACATCCACTTTTGGTGTAGACTTTTCTACTTAAAACAGACATTTCTTAAGAAAACAAGCTTAACTGTCATGTTTTTAATTGCATGAGAAAACATTATAGTTGTTGCTGGTCTTAAAAATGAATATGTAACTGACAGTCACAAAATATGCTATAGGAAGATGATATTAAGTGAATTATTTAAATTGCATGATATATGCACTACCCACAGGATATGTAATATAACAGATGAAATATACATTAAATATAAAGGACGTATATGCAAATAAAAGTACAAAATATCCTTTATAAGTTAATATCTGTATGACTTCAGCTTGGAAAGAAGATAGCACTTTTGCCTTATTTCTTTCCTAATGTAACTTTTGCTGAAACCATCCTTCATATATCCATGCTGCTGACAGGAACCTCGACATGAGTGGTGGATTTGTATGTGGGCGTGTGTCAAGCTTTACATCTATTTGTTTAGAACCAAACTAAAGATATGATAAAAATACTTTCAAAGATGGTTAAAATGTACCTAAGTAATTACTGAGTACTCTATGAATATGTGGTAATACAATAGCTTTAATAATATATTTGCTGTCTAAAGACATTTTTGTTTGATTCTGTGTAATAACAGTTTAAAAGCCAATAGAGATAATCATATACTTCAGAAAGAAAGTATCTTTTCAGAATAGATTATTTCTGAAAAAGAAGAAAGTTCTTAAACATTTTCAGCCTACATGTCAGTTTCAAAAAAAAAAGAAAAAAATTAGAAGGAAACACAAATGAAATCAACCCTAGATTAACTTGAAGCGATATATACGAGTCATTCCTCAAGATTCACAGCAGATTGGTTCCAAGACACAGCCTACCCCCATCACAAAACTCAAAAAATGTTCAAGTCCCACACTTGGCCTAAGGAGGGCCAACCGTACATGGCAATCTTTTTTCCTAACTCTGTATTTGTGAATTCATTTACTTACTTAATTTTATTTTTAACCCTCAAATTAATATTTGCAGCATAGTCATCCAAAGGCATGTGCAGACTGGTAAGAAATATGAATCACCTGACTTGTACATGCCCAGCTGAGATATAACAAGACAACAGTTTGCTTCTTTTTACAGCTATCATACTGTAAATAAGTGTCCTTTTTTGCAATCTATTTAATGTCAATATTTTTGCACTTTTATGGATTTCATTGATGATTAGGATGTTTATAACAGCTGCCAAGAACAGTATGAAGTGTTGTCTAATGCTGCTAAGTACAAGAATGCTATGTGTGTTTTGTTACATGTGATTCCTGTTGTTCATGAATGGTAATGAATTAGTAATCTATAGTAAATATTTTAAAACCGAAACACACATAAAACAAGGTTATATATTAATCAGTTTAGGTAAAGTTTTGACCAAAAGCTCTCAGGAACCTAGCCCTGTATTTCTTTTAGGAGCAACTGTTTAAAATATGCTGATAAATGTTTGTGGCAGTTTGTAGAGCATAAATGCCAAGAATAGTAAGAGTTGGCTGTAATTTTTTAAATTATTTCTACTAATTTCCTGAGACAGAGTAATCTCTTTCCAACAATGATAGAGTATGTCTATTTTAAACTCAAGTCAGTCTTAAACTCTGAAAACGTCCTGGTGGAACAGAACAAAGATACAATTTAGGTAGGTAATTATGTAGTGACAATATACACATTTACATAGTATTCCAAAAATGGCAAAACAACAACTAGTTTTCAAGTACTGGCATGTGCCAAGCACTTTATTAAACACTGTATTAAGCCAAAATATCAATGATCTTTTTCCCTAAAAGCTTAGGTATAACACTTAATCTTGAGTAAGTTATAGACATCGGTCAAATAATCACACGAACACATGTAAAAATTCTACTGAATTGGGCCGGGCACAGTGGCTCACGCCTGTAATCCCAGCACTTTGGGAGGCCAAGGCGGGTGGATCACAAGGTCAGGAGATCGAGACCATCCTGGTCAACATGGTGAAACCCCGTCTCTACTAAAAATACAAAAAATTAGCTGGGCATGGTGGCGCATGCCTGTAATCCCAGCTACTCAGGAGGCTGAGGCAGGAGAATCGCCTGAACCCAGGAGGTGGAGGTTGTGGTGAGCCGAGATCACCCCATTGCACTCCAGCCTGGGTAACAAGAGTGAAACTCCGTCTCAAAAAAAAAAAAAATTCTCCTGGGTTTCATGTTGATGCATAGATGCATATAGGTGTATAAATGTTTATTTTGTGGTGAAAGAGAAACTTGAGGAGTGTTTCCTGAGGATGTGAACTGGGCTGAGGTGTGGAGAAAGGAATAAAAGTGGGAGTTCGCTAAAGGAAAAGAAGAGAACTCCAGACAGAGGCAGAGATGTGGAGACGCACTGGGTCAGGAAAAGGGTACAGGGGAACATCAAAGGCTGAAAAAACAGTGCTGTGGCTGGAGTTAAGTGGCTTGGAGGAACATAAAGGGTCTGGAGAAGAATAGAGAAATAAATTTAAGCTTGTAGAGTCTTCAGGCAATTTAAGAAATGTATTTATTTCAAAAGCCATGGAAAACCTTGGAAGGTTTGAATGAAAAAGATGTAATTATTAGACTTATGTTTTAGATAGATAGCTTATATCACAGGGTGAGGAGTGGATTGTATAAGTGGCAGTGTGCATACAGGTCAATCAGTTTAAAGGCTATTAAGTGGCTCAGAGAAGAAATGATCTTTTCTGGGATAGGGTGAGTGCTGGTGGAGATGAAAAGTGGACAGATTTGAAGGATATTTGAACACATGATTATAGTCACTGCTCTGTGACGCATTTATCACAATTCTGTAGCTGAAGACACGGAGGCTAAAGAGGTTTAATGAGCATTCTGAGGAGACAGAGCAAGAATAAACAAGAGTAAGGATTACAATCCAGTTGTTGTCACTCCAGGTTTATTGCAAATTGATTCAAAGTTTCCAGATCCCTTCATGGATGATTTCAACATTAGAAAACTAACGTGGGAATGTAATTCTCATCTCACCTTCCTACTCCCACAGGGCTCAATTAAAAACTCAAGACTCAAATGGCTCCTTTGTAGGATAGAGAAAGACTTGTTAGATCTTTGGTGGGTTATGCTTTTTCTTTCTCTTATTTTTTTCATTAAAAACATCAACCTTTATTTTAGTTTCTGGGGGTACACGTGGGTTTGTCGCATAGCTATATTGCATGACACTGAAATTTGGGGTATAAATGATCCCGTTACCGATATTAAACATAATATGCAGTAGGATGTGCTTTTTCAGTCCTTTCTCGCATCCCTCTCCCCCTCTCAAGTAGTCCTCATTGCCTATTGTTTCTATTTTCATGTTCACGTGTACCCGCAAGGTTAGCTCACACTTCTAGGCCAGAACATGCGATATTTGGTTTTCTTTTCCCGCATTAAAATTGCCGAGGATAAATAGACAGGGTCTCACCAAATGTCATCAGGGAAAGGAGGTTAAAAGTCAGCATCATGTCATGAGGAAAAGCACAGGAAGAGAAATAAGTGGGATAATTCATGTATGTAAAAGAGAGACATGTAAAAGAGATGCAGAAGAGATAATTCATGTATGTAAAATCTTAGAAAGAAAAAGAGTCTGGAGGTTTTTTTTTTGCGGGGACAGATAATTTCACATATACTTTTATTTAACTTTTGCTTTAGACTCTGTTTGAAAATACTTTGAGACTTTTAGAAAAACTGGAAGTATAGTACAGAATTCCCTTATACCCACCACAAAGCTTTGTCTTTTGTTAATATCTTATGATATCTAATAGAAATAATAATATCTTGAATTATACAAACCAAAAAAAAAAAACAAACGATGGAGCAACACTGTATTAAAATGCAGACATCGTTTAGATTGCCCACATCTGATGCCACCTCAGGATCCACTCTGTGATGCACGTTGTATTTAATTGCCGTGTCTTCTTTACCTTCTCCACTCTACAACACATCCTCATGGAAAACTTGCTTCTCGTATCCTTCATACTTTTGAAAAGGATTATTTAGGTAATTCGTAGGACTTCTCTTAATATGAGTTTGCTTGATGTTTTCTCCTGATTCAATTGAGGCTGTGAATTTTGGAGACACATAACACAGAGATGATATTTTTCTTATCATGTCAAACTGTGGGTACATGATAGCAAAATGTCTCATTACTGCTAATATGAATCATTTATGGTGGTGTCTGCCAGGTTTCTCTGCTGTGAAGTAAAATTTTTCCCTTTCCATATTATATTTCATTGCATGACTCCTACATCCAGTTCACATTCAAGGAGAGAGGAATTAAGCTTCACTTACTGGAAAAAAATATGAAGGAATATGTCGGCGTATATTAAAATCACAAGAGTAATTAATAGACATTTTGGAGGAGATCATTAGAGATATTACAAATATCTCATTTCTCTTTCAACTTTTGCCCGCTAATGTCACTACTCGGTGGCAGATCTGGCGTGAGACAATGAGTGCTGTGGTTTTCTAAAGGTGATTTTCCATCTCCCTCATTTAGTAATTATAATTCTATGAGGAAAATCTCTTCTAAGATTTTTTTTCATGTGTGATGTGTTGTGTAAAATTTGCATCATTTTGTGTTACTCCTTTAAACAAACATCGAATTGATGCAGGCGATGCATATTAAAGTTTGTATTGAAAAAGCAAGGTTCGAGTATATGGAGACTAGCATGCTCTTCAGATTAAACCAGTCCAGGGTTTTGGTGGATATGACATCTTCTAATTTACTTCCATCAGAGAGGCTGGGAAACAACAACTACAACAACAAAAAAAGGTGTCTTGGATCTCCAGGTGCTCAGCTACCCTTGTTCAGTGTGGAGCGGCAAACACACTAATAAGGGCTGAGGGGATGAACTGTCCAGAACTCTGCCTTCCCATATTTGTTGCCATTGCATTGTGAAGGGGCATTATGTGGCCAAAATACACTTGTGAAAAAGCATGGAAATGGCATTTACTTCGGACAAATTACCATGGCTTCTAGGAAACATTTTAGTAAACTCTACCTCTTTAATAAAGGCAATAAAATTATCAGGGGCAACAAAAAGGTTAAACGCCCAATCCAGAAGGAAAAGAAGTGAACTTAGAAGAAAGTATGTTGTTAGTAAAAGCAAACACACACACACACACACACACACACCACAATACATCTATGAATGCATAGGTTTTACTATTTAAAAAATGTTTTCTCTACCTCCACTCTAAGTTGTGTAAAGGTTTTGCTTTTCTCAGATGATGATGTTTTAATATGAACATTTTTTATTTATTAGAACTTAAAAAGGGCTACTAATTCTGGGGTGGAAGGAGTGGGAAAGAAGTCTAGGAAAAGATTAACAACTCCCCATGCAGTTTTTTCATTTTGTTGTTTGTTAGAGACAGAGTCTCACTCTATTGCTCGGACTGGAATACAGTGGCGTGATCTTGGCTCACCGCAACCTTTGCCTCCCAAGTTCCAGCAATTCTCCTGCCTTAGCCACCCAAGTGGCTGGGATTACAGGCGCCCACCACCATGCTCGGCTAATAGAGTGTATGGGTTTTTATCAGGGGTAGGATATAAATTCCTCAGTTCTCAAGTGAGTGAGTAAAGAGGGACCTAACGAATTTAAAAAGATATCTAAAGATAAATTATAAGAGTTTCTATCTGATACACTGTAAAACTTCTGTCCCTTCAAGAAAGACTGAAGTAAAGCTTCATATTCCTCTCAGAGACTTTCGAAGTCGAATTGACATTTCTTTGGCTGATTTTGTGCCAAGGACTTGTTTTAAAGAAAGAACAGGCAGTCTTATTTTGTGTCAATTACACAAAGATGAGTTTTCCCAAGAACCTGATATGTTCCTGAAGAGTTCACAATACAGTGACCTTGTTTTATTTACCCACAATAGTCTTCTCCTACTTGCCAGCAGGGGCTCTCCACTCCTGATATGTTGGTTTCCCGAGAATTCTTTAATAGGTAACCATTCTTTGTTTTGAGATACTCTCCACAAGTTTTCAGGCAGTTCAAGTTTTAAACTTTCTCAAAGAGACGCTAAGCATCATAAAAGCAGACACAGCTTTCTTTATAAATGTAATCCTTTGCAGTGATTAGGAAGAACCCTGTTATAAGTAGTTGTAACAGCTTCCTAAATTCAATCCAAACCTTGCTTTCCTCCAGAGCCCTGTCCTTTTGACAAAAACCCGGGATACTTCATTTCACTCTCTGAATTTACAGAGAACGTGAGTTTGCGTGATTTTTCTGCCTATATAAATTTATTGATAATTGAAGACATGTATTTGTATTTAACTGTAAAATAATTAAATAGGTAAAGTGTTTAGCACAGCACCTGCCAGCTAGTATTTACTTTCTAAAATGGCTGAATATTCATAATAGGCTCCAGAGATACCTGCTCACTTGACTTGAAAATACACAAATAGAGGCTGAAATCAAATAGCTCATAAAAGAGAAATATTAAGATGTCTTAGAAATCAAGGGTCACACACCTAAGTTGTATACTTTCTTCCCAATTGCTGCTTTTGCTCTTTTTCTCACTTTGTAGTTTCTGAATATGATGTTTCCTCTCCTCAATCAAATTTCAAAATTGGTGCAACAAATTCTATGAGTCATGAAAATTCTGAGGCATATCCCCATAAATATAACTAAAGGAAAGCAATTGTGAATTTTAGATACTGTTGCATAGTATCATGAAGAAAACCGACTCATTTCTCTTCCCAGTTTATGCTATCCTCTTATTTACTAATTACTGTTAGTTCACCTTCCATAATGTGTATTACATTTATTTTTTTGTTTTTTTCTGCCATTGTTTTATTTGCAACTCTCAACTGAATTACTAAAACAACTCTTTTATTCGATTTGCTACCTCTGATCTGACTTTTGTCATAAGTATTTTCCTTTTTGGAACCCGACTTTGCCTCTGAAAAGGCAAATCTACTCATGTCAGTCCACAGATTATGTTGCCTAATGTCTAGTCATTGCTGGGAGGGAAGATACTTTTAGGTCACTTAGTATAAATTGACATTTCTGTGTAAATGGACAAAATCTGTTTGCTTATTAATCCAATGTATATGTATTAAGCAACTACTATATCCCAGGTACTCCTAGGCAAAATAAACTCACCTATACCAGAGGACTTAGAGCACAATGTTTGCATTTGAATTGAGCCTACTACCATGTATGAGTTACGTGACCTTGCGTTAACTTCATGAATCTTAGTTTTTTATAACAGCATCTGTCTCATTGTGTAGGTAAATATTAAATGAGAAAATTCATATGGAAGATTTAATGTCATTCCTGATACACAGGAAGTTGTGATAAATAATACCTATTATTATTATAGTTTATGAAATAGAAAATTCCAAAATCAATTATAAAAAGAGATATATATTTACATACTTTTTTTTAGTTTAAACTATGAAAAAAATTAAACTCAACTAAATATTTCCATCCAATAATCCATAAAAGTATTAATAATATACAATTTGTAAAAATAATGAAGGTTCAATACATGCTTCATTACCCTGGGACCAAACATTGTTTATATATATATTACATATTTATAAAACTCAGTGTTTATATATTATACATATAAATAGTGTTTATATATTATTTTTGCCCAAAGTGATGAAGCATGTACCTTTGTTATTTCACCCATACAAATAATCAAATAAAACAAGAAATTCTCCTGACCATGACCTCACACACATACGATCTTATGAAGAAATTAAAGATTTTATTTGACACAATGAGCTATAATTCATTGTTCAACTGCCTTCCAAGACTGTCAAAAATTCATAGACTCACAGTCTCTGGAAAGCCCAAGAATAATCAAAGGATTATCAGGGAAATCAGGGCCCCAAAACTGTATCTATAGTTGTTCATGTGGTAATTACTTACCCCATTCCGGTAGAGTTTGGCAGAAAAAGCAAGTTGAGTTGCTACCAGATATTGAGAATTTCTCTTATATTTCCAGCTCCATCTACCTCTTCTTTCACCTGCCACTGTCACATAGACACTGTGTCTCCCTGCTATTTTTGCAGAAGCTTTTGAACTGGAATATTTGTTTCTTTGTGTCTTCTACCAAAATTAAACTCAACATTGATGGCAGAGAAGTTGTTTTAATGTACTTTAGATTATTTGCTTCAAACCTGCAGTGGCTTTCCACTATCTTTGGGATGAAATCTGAAGTCCCTCGAATAAAGCAGGAGTCATTCATAATTTAGGTTTGACAACTCACTGGCTTCATCTCTCAACACTGCCACTTTGTACTGAGGCTCCAGTCCTTCTACATGATTCCCAGGTTTCCAAGCTCCTTTTTAGTTTCAGGACTTATTCTTCTCCCCACTCTGTGTTCCTCTTCTCGCTGACAAGGAAAAACTATTCATGTTTCAAGAATAAACTTTTGCAATGATCTCCTTTTCTAACTCCAGCTTCAGTGAAAGTGACTATATGTCTCTAGAGTGTAAAACAATTTTTAAAAATATATGTTTGATGTGTTTCTCCCTATAATTGAACTGTCTTTTTACTGGAGAAAGGATAGGTGTGTGTATGCAATAAAAGAACATTAAGTAGGCTTATGTCCCCATATCCTTAATAAATCTTGGAATGCATCTCATCATTAACATTGGATTAAGATATGTAATCATTTGCACATCTTAAGGTTTGTAGCATGTGTAAATCAGGGTGTGAGACTGAGTATGAAATGCTCAGCACAGTACTTGGAAGTAGACATCCTCCTCTTTGTTCAAACCCTTCATCCAATGGGAAGGTCTCTAGACTGATATGAATTTAAATAAAGATAATTATCAAACAAAGCCATGACCATGGAAATGACAATTCCTAGTAGTAAAACAAAATATATTCTGTGAGCACCAATGAACATACTTCTGCTCACATAAAGAAAATATAACTTCCATGTTTTGTATAAATGATACCCTGTATCTCACTAGACTCATAGTTCACTTGGGGTAGCGGTTGGAGTCAAAGATGTATTTTCAAGTTAGCTTCTCAGTTCACATTTTTCTTTAAGTTTCTATAGCCTTCTTTTAGTTAAATACCCCCAAGAAGATGTCCAGATGCTTTGGATTTTCTGCGGCCTCCAGGCAAAAGGAAAGTGAGTCTCAAGTCCTTTCTTGTCTCCAAGCCGTCCTCTAGAGCTCTGTTTTCTCTGCGGCAGAGGGTCTCTCTGGTCTGATCAGTAGGGCCATTCTCTTGCTCTTCCCTGAGATGAAGCAAAAACATACGTGCAGCCTGTTCTCTTGAATAAGTAAACAGTGGAATTCCGCTGCTTTGGTAGCTTCCTGCCATCTTCAAAACGATCCTCAGACCTCTCTGAGCCTCAGCTTTCTTCTTCTGGGCTGTGACTGGGATGGTCACGTGTAGCATTTTCACCAGAATCATTTTGGCTCATGCTACAGTGGCCCCCATTTAAGTGTGCTAGCTTTCAACTCAGTTACTTTTTGTTTGCCTCTATGACACTAACACATTGCAAAGATTTGTAGGTCTGGCAGGGAGATCTTATTTATAATCCAGCTGCCAGAGCCAGAAGAACGCTCACATAGTAAGTAAGACAAACCAAATTTGTTACTCACAGAGGGGCAGGAAGAATTGACAAAAGGCTTAGTTGTATGGCAAGCCTGACTCCTGAGGTCAGGAAAGTTACCCCGGGTGAATGGAGTCTCCTCTGCACATGCCCGACATTGCACTGCCTCTAAGGAACCCCTCAATGTTGCATCTTAGGTCTTAAACCACATGCGTAATTTGGCTCTCTGAGTTTAAGAGTTGTGGGAACATCTTGTTATAGGAGCAATGAAGACAAAGCCCAGACTGTTCCAGACAGGTCCTCCTTATCTCAGGATATCGTAGTCTTGGAACATTCTAAAATTGTTCTGAACGCTATGATTAGGAGGCAAAGAAAGCTGAGTTGGTCAAGGTCATTCAGATCTTGTCCTCCTGCACATATCACATGGGATTCTTTTCTAACCCTCATGGGAACCAAAGACAGGTGAGAGTGCTTGTTCTCTTTAAAATGCTGTGCTGCGCTTTTCACTCAAGTGCAGCTGCCCTGAGTCAGAATAGGGCCACACTGCATATTAATCTTCCTCAGCATTTCAAATGATGCTCCCAATAAAAACCCTCTATGCTTTTTGCTTTTATCACCATCTGTCAAATTACACAGATACACACACACACACGCAGCACGCACGCATGCAGACACATATACCCCAATATACAGGAGTTCTGGCCCAGTGAAGAGGAGTGAGAACATTTACATTAGCTTGCTTAGTTTAAATGCTTATATTTTCTGTATTCGTCCTCTGTTTCACAAAGTTATAAATGCTCCACTTCCTGTAATTATTGGGTAGGTTTGGGTAGGTATTGAGTAGAATTGCACGGGATTATATCTTCTTTCTGAAGTGGTAGGTGGAACATGAAAACAGTAAGTTTAGCCTCCAGAAGGACTAGATTCAAGGAGAGAAATTGTCTTACTGTGAAGGGAACACCCATTGAATGACATTTTAAAAATACTGTCTTTATGTGGTTATACAGAGAGGCTTTGGATGCTAATAGCATGTGGGGATAATAGCTATCAGTTTACTCATTAACCTTCTACCTTAGTTCAAGCTACAAATACTGCATACTTAAAAAACAAGCAATCAACAAATAAGCAAACACACATACAGACACAGTCAACGTGGAGACCTAGCATTTCTACCACAGTTTATAGAATTCCTTTGTCAGGTGGTCAACAGGTGGATAAAAAAGATGGACTCATATGATGAATGAGGCCTTGCATTATTTTTTGAGCTACGTTTTATTATGTACGATACACAGCTACAAAAGGTCACGGGACTAATTAGTGGCAGGCTTATGATAAAAACCCAATGATTTGGATTAACCAAGAATTTTTGTCTAGATATATTTCTTACTCCTTTCTCTTTAATTTTTTTTTCAAATTCACTGACATATAAGATTAGAATTTTTTTTCTTTCTATATTAAGCACCAAAATACCTAACTGCCTAAGGCCTAATATTATCTATTTGAAAGTTTAGTTTCTGTCAGTTGAGGTCCCCACGTAACATTCTATAGCACTTTATTGTTGTCTACTTATTTATATGGAAAAATAAATAAAACAGTGATTACATTGTCTTATTTATATTCTAATGTACATGTTTCTTCTATTAAACAATGATTTCATATGAATAGTTTAATAATAATTTCTTTTGCAAATGCATGACCTTAACATATCTTTTTTGTAAAAATGTAGAAGGTAATAAGCACTTTCTTTGGATTTAAGCCCTGCTATGGAGAACTCCACTTAAAAATAATTTAATAGCAAATGTTACCGAATGTCAGAATATATAGAGTGTATTTTGAAATACATAAGAGGATAATAGGTGTTTTTATACTTTTCACGGGCTGATTGTTGGTACTGGAAGGTAAAATTTTGTATTCACGCTACCATATACATGATCTTATGTGTACAAAAAGAAGAAAAATGAGAAGAAAGAAAAGAAAAACTGTCTGATATTGTTGAATTAAATTACAATATAATTATTACTTCATGTCTTCACAAAAGACATTTTGTAACATTTAAGATTTCTGCTAATTGCACAAGGTACATTACCATGCAAAAGAATGTTAGTGAAGGTTGAAAAGGACAAACCAAGTATTCTCGTACATCACCGTAATTATGCAGCCCCATGTTCGAACAATTACATTTATGTAGACCCACTGTTAAAATCAATGTTACTTGTACAGCTAGTCCTTAATCAATGAAATCAGTCAATTTACCATGGTCACATCCTTCTTCTTAATTAAGACAGTGATATCTCTGGAGCGCAAGGTCTCAAAGAGATAAATAAGTCCAGAGGTGGGGAAATGTCAAAGAGGTGACTCCCCGATTTTACCCCTGACGAACTTAGGAGGAAGTAAGACAGTTCCTTCAGCTCAGAGAAGCAGCACAACCTTCTAAAGAGACGGCTTAGCATTCATTAAGAAAAGAGCAGGTAGTGGTGTCTGACAGAAATAGCACTAATGAGCAAAGAAGGTTTTCAACATACTTATCCTTCATAGTCACACTCCGAATTATGAAGGTTGTGCCACCTAAGCCAATTTTAATTAGCGTGAGCATGGACCTCTTTGGACAGTTAGCCTTTCTTTCCAAAATCCATTTCAATATGGTGTCATTTTGTTGTCATAATCAAAATGGCAAAGTGATGGAATAACCTACTTAAAATGTCTGCGGTGTTAAAGCTGATACGGCAAACATCCTCTAATGACACATGTAATAAGGGTATTACCTGGAGGACTTTGACAGTATGCCCTCTGTTGTCATTGGAGCAGGAATAATGATAGAGGTGACGTTAGAGGTCCTCAAAGATCCAGTTATGCTTCTGTTCCACCAATGGACTTTAAAAGTTTCATTTATTGGAAAGAAAAGAAATAGAAAAAAACACAGTGCTATTAAAAATAAATATGTATATTACATTGACTTTTTAAATTTTCATAAGGCACACTATCTTTCCACTTTCATGCTGATATTAGCCATCTTTTTTCTGTTCTAAGAAAAGCCCTTGCCAAGCCATGTGAAAATAAAGGAAAAACAATAAATACGTAATACTGATATATTTTCTTAAAAATAGATTTGTCTCATTACATGATAATTGTTCAGGTCAAAATATGGAAAGAAAATTTAAGATAAAAACTTAACTTCTTATCCAGGCAAGATTATGTATGAACACAAAGAAATGGTAAACTGCCTGTGTTCTCAATAGCAAATAACGTTGCAGAAACGTGAAACAATTAATGTATCATGATACTACATATTTGGAACAAGTATCTTCTATTATATTTAATAGTCTATAAAAATAGTGAGCATGGCTTTTATCAATAAATATTGTTAGCATAAGTTTTCTGTTTCATTGTTTCTCTTATATTTTATACCAGAATAAATGCATATATTTTTAAGATGTATGAAATGGTTGTTCTTAAAAAATGAAAAGAAAATGTGCTATTAACTCATTCTTTCTAAAAAAGCTTTTTATTTTAAGTTTTATTTTATATCAAAAAGAAAGTGTACAATTTAGAAACAAAACCGTTTACACTTATTAGTTTGAAACTAAATCCAATGGTTTTTCTTAGATAACTAAATTTTAATTACCATGTAATATGAAGCATTAAGTGTCTGGTATAGACTTATTGAGGGTGTCATTCTCTCTGCTAGCAGCAAAAGCCATTCACAGGAAGGAGCCCTACTAATTAGAAGGTCAGTCATCCCTCCATAAGAATAGTAATATGCATAGGAACTCAAGATGCCTTACACATAAACATCTAAATAGTGAAAGGGTGATCAATGGTGAGAATATTTACAGAGCAAGAGGCTCCAAGTCCTGAGACAACTCTGCTAGATGCTACGAAGGGGCAAGAAAGAAGCGAAGTATTCGAGTAAATTCAGTAGACTGCACTGGAAGGAAAAGAAGAAAATAAAGCAAGACAGAAAAGCAGTTTTCACAGTCTGAGGGTGAGATTTAGTGATTAACTAATATAAACTGTTAACACAGATTTCAAAAATGGTTTATGTTTTTCCATTCTACTCATACTTTTTCACTTTTGATCCTCATTATGAAGATAAGGAATCAGTAGTAATGTAAACTATCTTGCACTTAAACCTCTTAATCTCAGGCTGAATAAAAAAGCTTTGCTGTCCACTGCCAGTTATACACACCAGCTTGAGGCCTATTAAATGGCTAGATCTAATTCTGAGGACTTTTATGAGTAGCTACCAACAACGAAGAGGAAAAAAATAAGTGATTCTAATCTTAGAACATGCCAGGATTAAAACTTAATTGTGAATAAATAGGTAAGCAAAGCAAAAGAACTTCTGTACTAATCGGAACTTTAAAGCTAGACACTGATGATTAACCCATCTCTAGCCACCTTCGTCATCTAGCAATAGAAGTAGATTCATGTTATTTGTAAATTTGAAAAAGATCCTAAGTGTCTGAAATGTAGGATAGGAATGCATTACTCTATTGCACAAAGAAAGGCCTACTTAATTGTCAATCAGGTACATTTATGCCAGTAATAAATTCACATTTAAATAATTAGCTAAATGTATTGTCAAGTAAAAATCAAATTATAAGCTTTTATAAAATTTAGAGATTTAGAGACATAGCTTCACATTTGATAGTTAGATTTATTATTTCTATGACAAGAAATTGAATCAACTAGTTTGTGCTCTTTGCGCCCTACTGTGCTCGAGTAATGTAATTTCTGAATCCAGTTGAAAATGCAGCCTCTGGACTACCTCTTTAGACAGGCAGACATTCTAACTTTCTCTACTAGGTACTAGGTTTTATTTCTAATTTAAATGAAATCAGCATAAAACTTATATTTCTCTGTGTGTATGAATGTAGTTGAAAAATATTTATTTGACTCTGGATTGCTTTTCAGTTCTGTTTTCAATGGGGAAGATTGTTAGTTTTAAGGTAAATCAAGAAAAAAATGTTCGAGAAGACAAAGAGTTACTTTAGGCAAAAAGAAAGATGCCACCCCTCCTCTTCACACTGCTGAATCATTTTTGCCATAAATGAACAGCAATCATGGGCAAAGCTTGTGGACACGCAGAAAGGGAATCCTATGGAGTTACTGCTATATAAAAATGGTGCTTAGATAGCATTCCTGGCTGCTGGATACTTCCTCTAAATCTTTCCTTCCACAAAAGTGACAGTTCCTAAGAAAGCCATAGATTTCTAGCATGTAGCAGTTTTTAGTCCTGGTCAGGGAGGAAAATGATATTCTTTCTCCCTAAGGAATCTGCTTAGCTGGACTCCTGCCTGCCAGGAGGAGAATAGAGCTGATTATTTCCATCCTTTTCCTTTCTCTTTTTCATCCTGTTTTCTCTTTCGTAAAGGCACTTGAGGAGTCATTGATTTTTTTGTGAGTATGGAATACAGTACAATAGCACTATATCACCTGGTGCTATGATGTCAAATTCTCTTATATTATATTTCTCTCTGAATATTCTCTTCCTTTCCCTGTTATTCCAAAGCTTGGTGCCTATACTGTTAGTGAGGATCTGTGTCTAATGACAATAGGTCAGATTAGAATAATCCAAGGATACTCTTAAAACAGATGCTGACAATACACAATGGTTTTATTAATAAGAACATGAGTAACCATTAAATAATTCTAAGGTCATTTGTTGAGTGTAAACTGTGGTTACAAGGTACCAGTTAAACGTACAAGTACAGGGAGCTAGTGGTTACACCTTCATAGTATAAAAGCTATGATGCAGCAAGAAATGACCGATTGTCAATAGAAAAAAATTATTCAGAAGTTTAAAACCAATTCAACATAAGGACAAAGATGCCAGAAATGCATTTTTATAAATTTACTATCTCTTGTATAAGGCTATAATATAAAAGAAGGCACAATATGGAAACGTTTAAGAACAGCATTAAAGCAAACTAAAATGTCATATTTGTTTTGTTTTAGAGAGCCAGGAAATTGTCAATGACTTATTTCAAAACATCATCTGCATTTAGAATGCTACAGAGATGATTTTCTAATAGTAAACTAAGGACTGAAAAGAATTAGTGTATCTTACAAATACATCTTAATCATTAGAAATAAGGAAAACCCACCATAATGTTTTAAATCTCCTGAAAGAATTCCTTAAGTGGCGTACATGATGTTTTTTTCTGAGTTTTCTGATAGGCAGTATTTTTCCAGTGCTGTTAATGGGGGAATGGTTGGTACATTCGTTCTAAACATAAATGCAATAGGCTTCCCTCCATACAGAATTCAGAAATTTTGTATTAGCCCTTATTTGATTCAAACAAGAGAAAAGACATTAAAATTAATGAATACCATGCAGCAAATACATTAACATAGGCTCTGGTGTATATAAGTTATGGGATCAAGCTAAAACAGAAAGGGAGAGCTAGCTTCCACCTTTGGCAGCTTTGTGACATCAGACTCATCATTTTACTAGCTGTAAGCTTTGCTTTTGTACTGGTCTGCGAGAAGGGGGCCTTAAAGGATCGTTGTGAGGATCGGTAACATGGACATAAGGAAAACTCCTGTTAAGAAAGGTGCTTAATAAGAGATAGAATAACCAAGAAGAAATCTACTGAAATTATTGTGAAAAGTCATCCATTGATACCAGTGTCTCATACAATACATATTATTGATGGTCAATTTTTAAGGAATTATAGAGTAAATACTTGTGCAATATAAATATTCCTTCTAAGTAGGATCTGCTTTATTTATTTAGTAAACAGAAAAAAAGCTTTTTATAAATCAAGTTGAATTTTTGAATTATCATCAATTCTGAATATCAGGAATCAAACTATGCAGTTTTAAACTAACCTGTCTTATTTAACCTTTTAAGAGTGTAGCAATTTAAAATCATTGTGGAAAGGAAAGATCATGGTGTACATAGTATGCATCCTGGATTCAATTAACTATGGATTGAAAATATTTGGGAAAAAAAATACCAATACAATAACAAAAAGCAATACAAGTTCCAAAAACCAGTATAGTATAACAACAATTTACATACCGTTTAAATTGTGTTAATAATCATAAATAATCTAGGAATGACTTAAAGCATACAGGAGAATATGAGTAGGTAATTTGCAAATACTACACCTTTTTATATAAAGGAGTTGTGACTCCACAAATTTTGAGATCCGCAGGGGTCCTGAAACCAACCCCCTATAGAGACCAAGGGACAAATGTATTTCAAAACACTACTGTGCTCAAAGTGACATCTGGCTGCATTCAGCTATCTTTAGGGAAGATGAGGAATAATACAAGTCAGTATATAACACACTTGTTTGCATGACATTCCTACAATATGTTGACAGGCTTTTAAAAAACAAAAAATACTTTCTATTACAAAAGATAAAGAATGAAACAGACTGAATCCACTTAAAGAAGAGAAAGATTCTCTTTGAGATTCAGATTCAGTATTATGTTTAACTATTCTAAATCTATTTGCTTCGGTATTCAGAAGCTTTTGTGATAGGATCAGAAACTGTGAAATGGAAATTGTAGTGATTTAATATTTGGAAAAATTATAATAAATGTAAAAAGTAGTCAGGATGTGTTTTCACAGTGCTTTCTGCAAAGAAAGAGAATTAAGAAGAAAAGCCAAGAAAGCTTTGGGGATTAGAGAAGATATTTTCTAAGTTTGAAACCAGATGTTGTACCATATGTGCTTACCTGTTCTCTTTTTATTCACTTTGGCTGGATCATTACCAACCTGTCCTGTTTTTAATCCAGTAGAATTACTGACTGAATAACCAATTATTTCACCTCTTTATAATTCAGCTAACTATGAAACATTGCTCCTGGAATGAATTATAGGCAAGAAAAGCAAAGAAATGGATTTTAAAATAATATAAACACAATGACTTTTCTATTCATATTACAAATATTCTATTCATATTCATAAAATATTTTTTAATTCACATAAACTTATTTTTTAACTTACCATTCTGTCTTATCTTACATGCATGAACAGTTATTTAATTCCTTAACATCAAGGGGCTCATATAAATTATCTTCACAGGTACACATCTGTGATGAATTTTTGAGATTCATGTATATGAAAATGTTAAACACCCGATAGAAAATTCTTGTTGAACGTGTCCAAAGGCAATAGACTTTTTCACTTTCTAAAAACTACTTGTTTTAGAAAAAGAATCACAGGAAATGGTTCTGTCACAGTATCTATTTCAAATCACTTTGCCAATAGAGAAATTATTTCAAGGAAATATACACAAAAAGATCCAATCACAAGCAAAACACCCTGTAACCAACACATGTGAAACAGTTTTTTTTAGCTTTCTAAAGTCTTTTGACTTATAATTTTAAATTAAATTATAAAATACATGCAGATAAACATGCAGGTCCTAAGTGAATAGCTTGTTGAATGCACATGCTACTGACATCAGTCAAGAGAACACGACAATTGGCCCCACAATTGTCCTCCTTGCCATATAGTATCCTCCCCCTTCCACAGCCCCCGCAAAACCATCATTCTGATCTTCTATTAAAAACATCATTTGTGTCTGCTTTTTAGATGTAATATAAAGAGTCATAGAGCATATAGTTTACGCCTGACATTTAACATTCCTCACTATTTTTAGTTTAAAGTCAGTTTTCCCATCATCCCTCCAAATGTCTCCATCACCTACACTTACAACGTTAGATTGAAGACTTTTGGATCTTTTTAAAATGCAAGGCAATTTTGAATAATTTTTGAATTTAAAAAGTCAATGTAAATATTTCACATATAATATGAACTAAAGCTAACTTATTTGAAAATGAAAATATTTTGGAAGACTTAGAAAATGAGTAGAATGTAAAAGCCACATAAAAGGTGTTTGAAAATGTGAAAGACACAGGCTATTAAAATCAGTTGATGATGAAAACAAGGATAATCCAAAGTAGAAGATATTTATTTATCCAAATGACTCAACATATGGACCAATGGACCATCAGCACAGATCAACAGCAGTAGCTTCATCTGAAAGTTGTCAGACATGCATTTTAGGCTCCATTACAAATCTCCTGCATCAAAAGTTTGGGTGTGGGGCTCACTCAGCCTACCAGCTGTTTCTGGTACATGCTAAACTATGAGAAACAGCTTCTATTCTACACTTTTCAATTCATCAGTACTTCTGTTTGCATCTGCAATTTTTCTTAAAATTATTTCTAATCATCATCCCAAAACAGCGGATAAGTAGTCTGTGGCCACGGACTCTTTACACTGACTTTGCCATTTCTTTGTTTTTCAGGAATTCCTTTAGGATTTTGCTTTATTCATACAATAAATATTATTTCTTTCTTACTAAGTGACAGCTGGTACATGTGTTAGTTTTCTATGGCTTCTAGATATTACCACAACAAATTTAGTAGTTTAAAATGGTACACAGTTATTTCCATAAAGTTCTGGAGTTCACAAGTTCGGAATCAGTCTCGCCAGACTAAAATGAAGGTGTTGGCAGCGCTGGTTTCTTCTGAGGTTCTTAAGGGAGAATCTGCTTTCTTGCCTGTTTTCAGCTTCTGGAAGTAGTCTGCGTTTCTTGGCTCGGGGATTGTTTCATGCATCGTGTCAACTTCTTGCTTTCATCATCTCATATTCCACAACTGCTTTAGACATTGTTGCCTCCCATTTATAACAATCTTTGTGATTACATTGGGTCACTGGATAACCCAGGATAATCGTTCATCTTACGATCCTTGAGCTAATCACATCTGTAAAGTCCCTTTGCCAGGGAAAGTAAATATTCACAGATCCTGGGGATGAGAACATGGGCATCTGTGTGAGGCCCTTGTTCTGTATATGACACTATGCAAGTGAGCTTATGATCGAGGGAACTTGCACATTGAGTGAAAAATAACAAATTCTCTTCTCTTCAGTTCTTTATCAAATGTTGGTAGGTGATAGTGACACATTATTTTTTAAGTAGCTCAGTTTTAACTACTTAAAATGAAAATCTTGAGAAGAGATGGACAAATTAATACATTTGTTGTTAATTCTTCCCACTCATAGGCATTTGTACCCACTGTCTGCTAGGTACTATTCCTGTGATACTTAGTCTAATGAGGATTACAGAGACTGATTACAGAGTGTGAAAATGCAATAGTGAAAGACAGCAAAGGTACATAAAGAAGACCGCAAACGTATGTAAAGCTACGTGTGATTTCTTATAAAACTTCCTGAATGTGAGAGCTGAGTAGAGTGAAAGCTCACCTGAAATCTGAAATATAAGTATGTGTCATGGGAAGATTTTAACAATGAGAATAGTATGTTGTAGGAGTCTTGGTACTAGCAAGCTGTGTTCTAAAAGTTTCAAGTACTTAGATAAATGGAGCTTACCAGGTAAGGTGGGAAGTGGTGAAATGATGCTAGAGAGCTAAGCAGTTGCTATAAAGATAGAACAAAATAAACAGGAATTCAAACTTTACAAAGAGGACTAAGATAGTAATTTAAGCATGGGAAAGACATGCTGATGTTTACATTGCAAAAGATAATGTTGGCTAATGTGTGAAGAGAGGAGATTAAAATGTAACAAGTTCAGTTGTGTATGGTGGCTCACGCCTGTAACCCCAGCATTTTTAGAGGTCCAGGTGGGAGGACTGCTTGAGGCCATAAGTTCAATTCTAGCTTTGGCAACAGATAGAGACTCTCTGTCTACGAAAATGAAAAAAAAAAAATAGTCTGCATTGGTGGTGCATGCCTATAGTCCTATCTACTGAGAAGGCTAAGATGGAAGAATCACTTGAGCCCAGGCGTTCAAGGCTATAGTGAGCTTTGATTGTTTTATTGCACTCCAACTTGGGCAGCAGAGTGAGGCCCTGTCTCAAATAAACAAAAATAACAACAAAAACACGTGTCAAGTTAGTGCATGGATAATCTCTTGAATCAATCCAAGTGACAGATAAACAAATTTTGACCTACAATGGGAATGGCGAAATTAGGGTACAGAAAGTAGGAAAATATATACATTTAGCAGCTAGAATTGACAGAATTCCATTTTGGATGGACTATATAATGAAAAAGATAAGTCAGAAGTGAAGTGTAGATTTACTGCATAAGTATCCAAATATATACTTATATATGATGAATATATATAGCAGATATATATAAGAACATATGATAATGTTCTTAGTTAATATATGAAACAGAGGAAGAATAAAATTGTAGAGAGAAAGGATGGCACAACTCTTACTCTTGGTGCACATTGTACTCAGGCACTTGTTCAACTCATACGCTTTCTAATTATTAGTCTTCCCTGATCTCGCTCCGGGAAGTCTTTCATTGTTTGCAGTCATAGTACTTTTTCCTTTGTTCTTTCTTCTTATTGATTAGTTCCAACATTTTGAAATGTATGTACAAATAGGCTAGAATGTGAGCTTCTTGATGCGGTATCTCTATTTAGTTCATATTTGTAATTCCACAGTCCATGGCTCAGAATCTTATATGTAATGGGCAATGAATAATACTCAAGTTTATAATCTTATTTTCACAAACAAACACTATATAAAGTCAGATAACAATGAAAAGATAACACTTAGACATTGCCTCTAGCCGCACAGGGATTAACACCCAGTTAAAGAGGGCTATCTTTACCTCAAGTAGTTAGAGACTGCTTCTGGACATTGAAGTTGATAACTGAAAATATTTTTGAAGCTTTAAAATAGTTTTAAAAGTAAATTATTTTTACTTCAATAAGGTCCTCTTTAGAGTTTTTTTAGATTTATTCCCACTGTATAATCTTAACATAGACATATTTGCATTACTGTCAAACTACTTTCAAATTTCACTTTTAAGAGAAACATAATCAACAAATTCCTTATTTTTATACTTCATAGATGGTTTGATGGAGAAGAACGTTTGTACATTTTTTGCTCCTTTTTTGGTGCAAGACAGAGCAGTATTTAAAACCTACTTTTATGCATATTAACAGTGTGACCTTGAATGAGATCCCTATCTCTCTACACCTGTTTCTTCACCTGTAAGATGAAGGTAATTGTATCTATTTTACAGAGCTATTATGAAAATATTAGGAAAATTGAAAGTAAAATGAATTAAATTTCTAGAACTGTGTGTAACAGATATTAATAAAATATTATAATTAGCGTATACTTTTCAGCACTTGATATCCCCAACAGAAACCAAAAATGTACAGAATTCCTCCACTTCATCTGTGAAACACAGGAAAATTTCATTCCCAAAATGGATTTAAATCTATAAAACTTAAATTGCATTATAAATTTCTGTTAGATCACAATATTTTCCCTTGTTTATATAATCTAATAAAGTTGTTTCACTAATACCTGGATCATCTTATAGGTACAATTTTGATAAAGGCAATAATTTGTTAAGCACAGCATCAGACTTAAAAAGTTACAATATAGGAAGTCAGTTTAAAAATCTATTAGGGTCTAATTCTTAAAATTTTTGCTAACTTGCTTCTCTCACTCAAACAGGTTAAAATGTTCAAGGCTAAAGTGTGATCTATTGCTGAGTTAGTAATGACAGTCAAGTTTGCCAACACAATCACTGCACTACATTATCTAAGTCATTGCTCTGTAAAGTGCTTTGGGATACCTTGAATATGAAGGGCTATCTATCAAGTATATTATATTTTACTCTATATGGTACTTGGGTTTTGGCAATGCATATTCAACAAGCTGAATAAAAAGACCTCTAGCTGTGCTTTATTAGTATTTGTATGCATTCATAGGTAAGTGTCGGTTCAACTTGAACTAAAGGAAAGAAATTATGTTTGAGAGGGAGAAGAAGGATCTTTATCCTGAAGGTGTAAACTTCAACGAAATATGCATTCCTCCAGCATCCCTGACCTTAGAATTAGCCTACCTCTCCCTTGTCACTTAGAAACCAAAATGGGTTTCCTTTCCATGTGAGAGTGATGTATGAGAGTAGAAACATGTCAGAGCCATTTATCATCGTTTGCCCCCAGTTTCTAGCACTGTGCTTGAGTGAATGAATGAATGAATGAATGATTTCTGCTGGATTATATGCTAACAAATTTTTCAGTAATGTATTTTTGAAGTAGTACTTCAAATTCTGGTTAACAACTTCACTGTATGTTAGGAATGTCTTCAGAATTTATCATGGTAACAGTTTATAAGGAGGAGGCATCCCAGAGGGAGGCTATATAGTAGTATTTATTCATTCATTCATTCATTCATTCATTCATTCATTCACTTATTTATTTTGAGACAGAATCTCACTGTATCATCCAGGCTGGAGTGCAGTGGCCTGATCTCGGCTCACTGCAATCTTCTCCTCCCTCATTCGAGCACGTTTCATGCTTCAGCCTCCTGAGTAGCTGGGATTACAGGCGAATTCCACCACACTCAGCTAATTTTTGTATTATTAGTAGAGGCAAGGTTTGGCCAGGCTGGTCTCAAACTCCTGACCTCAAGTAATCCTCCTTCCTTGGCCTCCCAAAGTGCTGGATTACAGGCATGCGCCATTACTCCTGGCTTATAAATGACATTTTTATTGCACTACATAGACACATGAAAATATATCCCCAACTACAGAGATGCTAACTTTCTTGCTAAGTCATCCCTATCAATAAATATGTATGTAGGAATTGCATAGTAGAATATATAGAAGACATACATACTTGAAAATGCACAAACATATAAAGTTGATATAAAATAAGTTAGCATACATATCTTAGAATATTAAGAGATATTTCTCTCATCTTTTGATTTTTGACATATTATCTTTCTTTTTCATGAGTGTAGCATCTGGAAAACAGTATTTTTGTCTCTATGCATTAAAAAGATTTCCTTGAGTTTCTAATATGTACTAGGCTCTGTATACAAGTATTAAAAATACTTGATTAATTTAATAGATAGTCAGCAACATAGAATAAAAGTAATAATAAATTCAGTTAAGGAGTACTTTTATCGTTATAGGGTTACATGAATTGTTCTAAGTATCAACTTAATCAAGTGGAATAAGAAAGTGCGATTTCAGATTAGAAAAATGTTTGTTTATTCCAAGCAGAATATTCAATTAAAAAGGTAACAGCCAGACATGGTGGCTTACACCTGTAATCCTAGCATGATAGGATGCTGAGGCAGAAAGCTTACTGGAGTCTAAGAGTTCAACATCAGCCTGGGCAACATAATGAGACTGTATCTCCACAAAAAAAAAGTTAAAAATTAGCCAGGCATGGTGATGCATATCTGTAGTCCCGGCTACTTGAGAGGCTGACATAAGAGGACCCTTGAGCCTCACAGGTTGAGGAACCAGTGAACTGTGATTATGCCACTGTACTATAGCCTGGGCAAAAGAGTGTGACCCTCTGTCAAAAATCGAAGAAAAAGAAAAGATACCAATGTAATAAACGCTGTGTCCTAAATCACCATTTCTTCTCTGACCAGTTTCACTCATTGATCAGTGTTAACAATATACGCAGTATAAAGTAACAAAACTATTCCATTCTCTTCTCATACTTACCATCTATTTGTAGAAATAAGATGTTTTGAGGTTGTCTAAATTGACACTGAACTACAGATTTAAAAAAATAATCTTTTAAATATCTTCTGCATATCTATTTATAAAAAAAAGAATCTTGACTCTTGCCTCAAATCATGTACAAAAGTACTCCAGATATATTTTACAGTCAAACGTGAATTCTAAACCATTAAATTTTCTGGAGTAAAGCATAAAAGGAAAGAAAACATTGAATATCTTTGCACAGGTAAAATTTCTTAACAATGCACAGAGTGCTTATTCCAAAGGGAAAAGATGATAAATTGGCCTACATTAAAATTAGAGACATTTGTTCACAAAAAGCCACAATGAAAAGGCAAGGCAATCTGGGAGATGATATTGCAAGGTTCATGTCTGAAAAATATACAGAATATATAAAGAATGCTAATGAAGCAACAGAATAAAAACTTAACTCATTAGAAAAGTAGTCAAAAGACAAACACGAAAGTCACCAAAGAAGATATGGGCTTCTTCCTAATTCATTAGAGAAATGCAAATTGAAATATAAATTCAACGTGCATTGGAATGAAGGTTAATGTACTGAAGAATGAAGACAAAGTGTAAACTAGCTATAGTAGAATGAATTGGATTTTCTAGAGCCAGAATAATTCCTTCATTCCTCTCATTCATTCCTTAAATGTATAAATGAAAAAAGTGTATGAGGGTCTATAGATCTTTATTCGGTTATTCAACGGTATTCACCAAGTACTGATTGCATAAGGAATTATATTGGATGTTGGGATAGAATCATAGAGGAAGAGAAAGAAGAATAATATAAACTGATGATAATTATTGTACTTTATGTTGTAGGCACTAGTCTAATGTTTTCCACTTACATAAGCCACAAACCGTAAGACGGTAGAATTAGTTTTCAAATTGCAGATGAGAAAACTGAGATAATGACAGTTTAGATTACTATCCCACAGTCCTACAACTAGAATGTGACAGACAAGATTTGTATGTTCATAGTTGTTCTCCAGGCTCTGCACATTTAACTTTACACTAATAGTGCCATATTGAATATGGAATGGGGTTTTAATAACAAATACTTAATCATATTTCACTTTATAGAAAAAATGTGCCAGTTGCTGTAGGTGAGGGAAGGGAACATCATCTTCACTACAGGTTGTGGGTACTAGAAGGGAGGGAGAGACTGTTAATAATGAACCAAACTAAAACGAATGTGCACGTTGTCCATTTATTGCCTCTCAGGTTCAAACCCTCTCTTCATTCACTGTTTTTGCAAAAATCGAGCTGGACTTTTTAACTATTTCTCTTTCGTTGCTAAAACCGTTTTCTTTTGTTAGTAGAATATTAAAAAAAGACCGTTGCAGAGAGAAAAGTTTTCTCTTCTGATTCTGGTATGCTTTGGTTTGCTTGTACTTGCTCCTGCTGTGTGGCTGTCAGCAATGCATGTGACAGAGAGCGAACGGAGCTCAGACTCACGGACGCCTTCCCATCAAGTCTGCACAGAACACTGCAAGCCCATTCTCGGGGACGCTTTCAGCTGCCCTAGTTGTTGGCATTGTAGCCTAAATCAACCAGCAGGGATGTTTCCTACTTGCCAATTTCAACTATAATTTTGTGTCCACCTGCCCGCTAGAGAAGTGTTTCCTGTCTTGGCTGACTTCTCTGACGTACAGTCTTTGGCTTACCTCCACCCCAGAGAAGTCTTTACACCTTTCCCGGTGATTCTGAACCCGCTGTGATCCAGGCAACATAGACAACTTCTCTGCTGTGCAGTGGAGGGATGCAACCATACTTTCTCCAACAAGGCCTAAATCCAGATTTGGGAAGGGTCATCCTTCCACGTTGACTTTCCCTTGGGTACTCTCCCCAGGATAGTCTTCTGAGTTTTCTCTTCTTCTTTACAGATAATCCCATTATAGCTAATAGTTATTTATGTTAAATGATCCCTGTTCAAATGGGTTGTGTGCTTTCTGTATTCTGATGGGGCCCTGACTGATGAAACAGGATAATTGAAGAGGAGGGGCTAGTGCTGATTATTGACTTATTTAGAAAAGGGAAATTTTTGTGTGACTCCTACCAAGGGCTGAGAATAGGAGAGAAGATTTTTACTTGAAATCCTGACTAAAGACGTGTTAAGAGGTAGCAATCGGCCGGGCGCGGTGGCTCAAGCCTGTAATCCCAGCACTTTGGGAGGCCAAGGTGGGTGGATCACGAGGTCGTGGGATCGAGACCATCCTGGTCAACATGGTGAAACCCTGTCTCTACTAAAAATACAAAAAATTAGCTGGGCATGGTGGCGCGTGCCTGTAATCCCAGCTACTTGGGAGGTGAGGCAGGAGAATTGCCTGAACCCAGGCGGAGGTTGCGGTGAGCTGAGATCGCGCCATTGCACTCCAGCCTGGGTAACAACAGCGAAACGTCTCAAAAAATAAAATAAAATAAAATAAAAAATTAAAAAAAAAGAGGTAGCAACCTATCCAAGTTTGATAGAAAGGAATGTACTGAAATTAACTTGGCCCTGTTGGCTCCACAGGGTTTCTCGACCTTTTCCCACTAAAATGATGCCCATCAGTAAAAATGGCTCATTGGGGCCAGTATTTTAAGCCAAAGATGATGGATGGTTGTGAAGGTGGCAGAGGAAGATCTCAGAGGTAACTCAGATGAATCAGACTGAAAAAGCATGCCCTCATTCCTCCAAAGTTACTCAAAGTGGGTGGTGTGTAGTAAGCAAAATTCAAAAATATGCAAACTAATTAATAAAATGCCATTAAAACATACGAACATGGACATCAAATCAGAACATATTTACAAGTATATCATTCACATTTTGTCTTCCAATAAGTGAAAATATAAAAACATATTGATATTTAATTGTGAATTTCATTGCAACTTTCCTATGTATTTTTTATACTATAAGTGACTCCTGTTTCTTTCATGTACAGCATTTGTTAAATGTTTAAGGTAAAAGTAAAACCAATAAAAGTTTGCATTCTTTTTGTAGTTAATAAATTGTATTAATATGCCTCACAACTGTATCTTATAAACATGTTTTGTTCTTTGTATAAATTTTATTTTATATATAATTCCAAAAGAGATGTAACAGTGTTTATTTCTTTTACATGCCTTATGAAAACAAATTCATATGCATAGAAGCCAGATATGTTTTGGCTGTATCTCTAATAGGGGGATTTAGTCGATTTAAATTTAGGGTTACTGCCATTTGATGTTAACTGGCTATTTTATCCATTCGTTGATGTAAAACCTAACGGTACAATACATCCAGACCCATTTTATATCCAAAGGTACACAAAGACTCAAAACAAAGGGTTGGAGAAAGATTTACCAACCAAATGGAGAGCAAAAATAAAGAAATAAAAAGCAGGAGTTGCAATTCTCGCATTTTATAAAATAGATTTCAAAGCAAAAAAGATACAGTGGTAAAAGGATCAATGCAACAATAAGAGCTAACGATCCTAACACCCAGATACATAAGACCCATAAAGAGATTTAGACTCAACGAGACAGAAAATTAATAAGGATATTCAGGACTTGAATTCAGATCCGGAACAAGTAAACTTAATAAATATGTATAGAGCTCTCCACTTTAAATACACAAAACATACATTCTCCACTTTCAATACACAAAATATGATCAGCCATTATTAATAACCATTCTTAGAATAAAGCAATATTCCTGTTCTCTCTCCCTCTTTTTCTTCCTCTTTCTTCCTCTCCTTCTCTCCTTTTTTTTTTTAAAAAAAAAACACAGTTCGGACCTCTTTAGTTTTATAATCTCAATGCTTTTCCTCAGCTTCTCTTGTTCTTTCCTCTTCCCACTCTTGTCCCCAGAACACTGGCTCTTAAATGCACCACAACCCCCCTTAAAAAATAAAAAGAAGAAGCCAGATATGTCATTCCAGAATTTTTCTTTTTTTAATACTTCATGTTGACATCCTAAGAATAAGCAAACAAAAAAGTTGATTTTACCACCCTCATCTCTATTTTATTAACCATTTGATAACTCATCCCAATATTTCTGACAGAAAATGTTACATGTAATTTGAATCCATTAGGTTAGAATTTAGGACTGTACTACAAACTTAGGAGGTAAGCTTTCGAAAATAAACAAGAGGGAATCAAAGCAGATTTGGTATGCTCTCAACAGCAAGCAGCACATATCATTGATTTGTGATTCCATATGCATTGTTCTAAAACAACTTGTTAACTCTGAAGGTTTTCTTGGAAGGATACCCATGTCTTTCTCAACCTTCCTCTTATGAACAGTGTCAAATACAGGCCAGTTGGTAAAGTCTAGCAATGATCCCCATACTAAAAAGAAGTATGTGCTGTCAATATATGAATTAGTATTCATTTTAAAATTATTTTATTTAGAGCATTAAAATATTTTCTATGAAATATAAACTGGAAGAGTACAGGCTGAAATAGAAATATAAATCTTAAAATTGTTCTTCTCATGTTCACTGGGCACTGTATCTGAATGTTGAAGATCACTGACCAATAGGATTGCAGAGCAGAGGTCAGGTTAGTTTTAGGCATTACTAGGACACTCTACATGATTTGACTTTATCCTGGTATGCATCCTTCTTCACCTTGTTTGTACTTGTCCCTTTTCTCCCCATTTATATACACACAAACATATAATCCAAGTTCTTAGTTCTAATAGCTACTCAGGACAAGTCTGCATAATAGAAATATCTCAGATAAGAAGTGATTATAGCCAAGAATAAGCACCTTGAAAGAAATGCATACTATTAGCTCATAACAAAAGCACAGATTCAACAATGGTTCAGATTAACAAACAGTACCTATGTACATATTTGCACTGAATTTAACGTTGAGCCACTGGGAAATCTATGGATATACTGATATATACATCAGTTAAAATTAATAATATAACCTATTTAAATGTGCATTTGTTCGTATCTTTGGTGCATTCCCATTGGGTCTTGTTTTAGGTTCGGTCAGATATTGCACCAGGAAAGTCAGACATCGATCTTGTTCTGCGTTAATTGTAAGCTGAGCGGATGGCTGCACATCTTCAGTATCCTTTTTTAAATGTTGTCATGGGTGTCATCTCTGTTTCCAGCTTTTTGGTTTTATTGCAGTTTTATTTTCTGTAATTTTCTTGAAATGCGAAAGATATAGTTCTGCTGTGATAAATGAGATGGGTAACCCATAGCTCAGTCACTAGTTTGTTCATAGATTGACCATTGAATGTAAAGTATGTGATGCTAAGAACAATTTTGATGAGATCCATTGTTGAATGTGCAATGATTCATCCTTCTTTGTGAAGTTGTTACCTTTATGTCTTGGTGATGCATCATTTTTCATGTTTCTCTTTAATAAGTATTTGGAAGGACAGAAATCTTCCCAAAAAATAGCCTATACTAAATTGAATAGAGATGAGAGATATTCACTAAATATATCAATATCTATATAATTATACAGTTTAACATCTCATTTTTAATGAGTTTATAATGTTTTTTTAAGGGAAAACAATCTTGTGTTTCACCTCCATCACCTTCTGTGAAATCTATTATCCCCGTTCTTAAGAATTTCTTATCTTTGATAAATAATATGAAATAACAAAACTCAGATATTACATTATCTGATTTACTGTAATTCAGTAAAACTGTAACTATTTTTCTGGAATGAAATATATATGTATTTCATATGTGTGTATATATATGTATTAGTTCAAATATATGTCTACATAAACTAATATATATATATATATTAGTTTATTTGAAAAATTAATTTCCTCCAAAGACCAAGGACACTGCTTTCACCCTCTGATTGACCTTCTCCCAGAAATCTAACCCATTGACAATAAACCATCAAAGCCATGTTCCTCTGTTAAGCCAAAAGCAAGTGGCCTCTTCGAAGCAGTTTATAAAAACGAAAATAAGATATATAAATACTTATTCCATATATATACATAACCCATATAACCTTCAGACAACAGAACATGCCAATGTAGTTCAGAGGCAAATGGGGAAAAGAAATCCAATGAACAGGAAAAAATGTGGCAGTTATGAGAACACGTACTTTTAAAAATTTCACAAATAAACAGCTGTCAGGGAATTCAGAGATCTTTCCCCAGTAAAGGAGAAACTGGCTATGGCTATGTGCATGAAAGAAGCAATAATTATAAAACATGAAAGGAGAATATTGGTATGCTGAATGTTATGTAGAATGTTTGATTTACCCAAAATATCTAACAAACAAAATTATCATAATCAAATTTGCAGACTGTTTTATTTGAAAACATGGAGACTTGCATGATTAAAATCCCAGTGGATTTTTATGAAAATATTAATCATGTGAAAAAATTTACAAGCTAGTTTTGTGGAAATCCATTCCTTTCCAACAAGTAATCCTGCCTATGATAAATTTCAAAAGCAAGGGATAAAAGAAAAAAAAACATATTCAAGTGATTTCCTTTCACTTTCCTATAGAGTGGTCTTACTAAGTACCTTCTTACTGGTACTCTAGAGGCCTAGGAGCTCAGAGAGTTTTTCTATTTCCACTCGTTACCTTTTTCTTACTCGAATACAGTAATCCAACTTCTTCTCTCTTGTCTTTTTACTATTTCCTTCATTGTAAGCCACCTTGTCTCCTTAAGACATTATTTTTATAGTTGAAAACTCGATCACCAATTTAAACTACAAATTTTTAAGATATGTTTTCATAGACATGTAAGTCCAGAGAGTATATAGAAGTATTTTCAGTGGTTTGTAAGTTCTCCATGAGAAATGAACACATTATGAATCATTAGGATGCCCAAATTATAACTTGTCATGCAGTTTCTTGTTTTTTTTTATTGACATATAATAATTGTACATAATTATAGGGCACAGAGTGATATTTTGATACATGTATACAATGTGTAATGAACAAATCAGGATAATTAGCATACCCATCATCTAAAACATTTATCTTCTTTTTGTGTTGAAAATATTCCAAATCCTCTCTTCTAGCTGTTGGAAAATACGCAATAAATTGCTGTCAACTATAGTCACTTTAAAAAGCTATTAAACCCTAGAACTTATTCCTATCTAATTAATTTTGTCTCCATTAATCAAACTTTCCCTATTCCCTCTGCCCCCTACACTTTATAGCCTCTAGTAACCATTATTTTTTCTACTTCTATGAGAAAAAGAGCTTCCTTCTATCAGTGATTGCATGTGTATTTCTCTTTCTCTGTCTTATTTCACTTAATATAACGTCCTCCAGTCTCATACATGTTGCTGTGAATGACAAAATTTCATTCTTTTTTATGACTGAATAGTATTTCTTGTATGAAATACCACATTTCCTTTACCTGTTTACCTGTTGATGGACTCTGAAATTGATTCAGTTTCTTGGCTGGTGTGAATAATGCTGCAATAAATGTAGGAGTGTAGATAGCTCTTCAACATACTGATTTCCTTTCCTTTAAACATATATCAAGTAGTGAGATCACTACATCATGTAGTAGTTCTGTTTTCCATGAGTGTACTAATTTATACTTGCACAAATGCTGTATAAGGGATTCCCTTTCTCTGCGTCCTTGCCAGTGTTTATTTTTGAAATTCTTTTGATTATAGCCATTCTAACAGGGATGAGATAATGTTTCACTGTGGTTTTGATTTGCATATAAAAATTAACATTTTTATATCCTTATTGACCATTCACGTCTTCTTTTGAAAAATGTCTATTCAGTTTGCCAATTTTAAAATCACTTTTTAACTGTCAATTTAAAATATTTATGCTATTGTGTTGTTGGAGTTCCTTGTATACTCTGAATAATAATCCTTTGTCTTATAAATTGCAAATATTTTCTCCCATGCTGCACGTATCTCTTTAGTTTGTTAATGTTTTTTCTTTACAGTCAGAAGCTTATTAGTTTGGTATGATACTGTTTATTTTTGCTTTTGTTGCCTGTGCTTTTGAGATCTTTTTTTTTATTGTACTTTAGGTTCTGGGGTACATGTGCAGATGATGCAGGATTGTTGCAAAGGTACACAAATGGCAATGTGGCCTGCTACCTCCATCCCCCATCACCCTCATCTGGCATTTCTCCTTTTATTTGAACGCTCAAAACCTGGATACTGTAAGATCCCTTATGATTCTGAAATTCACCAGATATGACTGAGCTTTCCATTTCTTCCTAATCTGCTTTGAGCTTTGGAACTCAAAACTGTCATCAGGGTCATCCTCTTCTATGTCAAATGTTCACTGACGTATTTCCTTCATTTTGTAGATATAACTGAAATCTATGATTTCCAAAATCTATTTCTTCTCCCACAAATTTTATTTTTCTCAATTGGGGTTGTATTCTCCCCATCAAAAGTACTATTCAGTCATACAGCAAAGTTACTGTCCTCTCAGTATCTCTTTGTCACTTATAAACCACAGACTATCTCTTGTCTCTAAAACTCAGCAGCTTTTTGATATAAATATCCTAAGTGTATGCCACTTCCTTTCCTCCATTTAGATATAATCTACATTCTTTTTAAAAACTCTTATATATTCAATAAGGATTATGGCATTGATTGACTGTCCTAAGTTTCTCTTGCTAAATCCATTGATGTTTTTGATATCCACTCAGTGGATTTTCTAACACCCTGGCTTTTTTCTTGACCTTGCTTCAAATAGTAAGTTAGTCTATTTACCTCAAACACCTATTCTCATGGCATTTTAGAGCACTCAGGCTGCTGTAACAAGATACCATACATTGGGTATCTCATAAACAACCAAAATTCAATTCTCACAGAGAAATTTAATTTTCTGGAGGCTGAAAAGTTCAAGATCATTATGCTGACAAATTTCATGTCTGGCAAGGGTCACTTTCTAGTTCCTAGACAGTGCCTTACCGCTGTGTCTTCAAACAGTATAAAGGGCAAGGATCTCTCCGTGGCCTCTTTTTTTAAGGGCACTAATTTCATGAAGAGGGCCTTACTTCATGACGTAATCACGCACCAAAAGCTTTTCCTCCTAATACCGTAACATTGGGAGTGCAAATTTCAACATGAGCATTTGGGCGGGGAAGACAAAATCATTCTTTCAAACCAGGAAAGGTGTTAGACCCTGATTTTATTTTTCTGTAAGTTATAAATTATGTTGACTATGGAGGGAATACCTTAACATCAACCATAACTCCACCACTCCATAATGTCCATTTTGAATACCCAGTCTTTATATATCACATTCAGAGCTCGCTTCCTAAATTAAGGCTTCTCTAGGTTTTAGGCTTTTTATTTAATTGTCATTGTTTGTATGACATATCTTTTCTGTAAGTTTACAATATTAATGTGTCTTTAAATCTAAAATAACTCTCTTGTAGACAGTATATAGTCTAATCTTATTTTTAACCCATTTTTTACTCTTCCTGTTAATTGAAGGGTTTAATTCATGTACACTGAATTTATGAGGTAGGATTTACATCTCCATTCTACTGTTTTGTTTATGTGCATTATATTGGTTTTGTTTCTGTAATCCCCATTACCATTTTCTTTTGTGTTAAATAGACATTATTTAGTTAACCTTTCCTGACCTTTTTTATTACTTCTTAATATTTTCTTCAGTTTTCTGTCACTGTTGCCCTACACATAACAATATCTTAATATAAATAATCTAGTTAAAATTAATACCAAGTCCGTTTCAATATTATATAAAAACTCCCTTTCCTCTTATCTCCTTTGTGTGAATTTTGTAATTAAAATATCTGTTTTTACACAGTAAATCCCAGAAGCAGTTTTATGATTTTTTAACGCAGTTGTCATTTTATTTAAAAAAATAGAAGAAAGGTTATTTTAATTGCATTTTTTATATTTATCTATCTAGTTACCTTTACTGGCACTCTATTCTCTCACGTGGATTCACATTACTCTCCACGGCCCATAATTTCACCTCACGAGACTGTTCCATATCTCTTATAGGGCAGGTCTGCTATCTACAAATTGTCTTAGTTTCTGTGTTTCTGGGACAATATTAATTTCTCCCTAACTTTTGAAGGATAGTCTTGCTGGAAAAATAATTATTGGTTGACAGTCTTTTTCTATTAGCACTTTGATTATGCCATCCAACCACCTTTTGACTGTATCATTTACAATAAAATATCAGCTGTTATAGTAAATGACATTCCTCTATAAATAATTTTTTTCTCTTGCTATTTTCAAAATTATCTCTTTCAGTTTCAACAGTATGGCTATCATGTGTCTAAGTCTTTGACTTATACATTAATGTTTAAAATAAACTTTGGGAAGTATTTTTTTCAAGTATTCTTTCCACCCTTTTTTCTCTATATTTTCATTCAGAGATTATTAATGTATTTATGTTAATATGGTTGATAACATCTTCCAAATGTCTGAGGTTCTGTTACTTTTTCTTCTTCTGTCTACTGTTACATTGAATAATGTCAGTTGACTCACCTTTATGTTCATTGCTTCCTTCTCTGCCAGGTCAAATCTATCATTGAACTTCCTAGTCAATTTTTCTTTACAGTGATTGTATTTTTTAACTTCGGAATTGTTCTCTGGAAATAGTTTATTTACTTCTTGGGACATATATATAAGAACTGACTTAAAGTCTCTATTTTTTTATTGCATTTTAGGTTTTGGGGTACATGTGAAGAACATGCAAGATAGTTGCATAGGTACACACGTGGCAGTGTGATTTGCTGTCTTCCTCCCCTTCACCCACATCTGGCATTTCTCCCCATGCTATCTCTCCCCAACTCCCCACCCCCACTGTCCCTCCCCTATTTCCCCCAACAGACCCCAGTGTGTAGTGCTCCCCTCCCTGTGTCTATGTGTTCTCATTGTTCATCACCTGCCTATGAGTGAAAACATGCGATATTTCATTTTCTGTTCTTGTGTCAGTTTACTGAGAATGATGGTCTTCAGGTTCATCCATGTCCCTACAAAGGACATGAACTCATCGTTTTTTATGGCTGCATAATATTCCATGGTGTATATGTGCCACATTATCCCTATCCAGTCTATCATCAAAGGGCATTTGGGTTGGTTCTAGGTCTTTGCTATTGTAAACAGTGCCCCTTCCTGACACCTTACGCTAAAATTAACTCCAGATGGATTAAAGACTCAAAGTCTCTATATTACAAGTTCAACACCTGGGCTTTCTCTAGGAAAGTATTATTTTTGAAGTAGGGGCCACAATTTCCTGTTTCTTTGTGTATCTCATAATTATTTTTAAGACATGGGCATTTTATTTTATTTTATTTATTTATTGAGACGGAGTTTCGTTCTTCTTACCCAGGCTGGAGTGCAATGGAGCAATCTTGGCTCACCACAACCTCCGCCTCCTGGGTTCAGGCAATTCTCCTGCCTCAGCCTCCTGAGTAGTTGGGATTACAGGCAAGTGCCACCATGCCCAGCTAATTTTTTTTTGTATTTTTAGTAGAGACGGGGTTTCACCATGTTGACCAGGATGGTCTTGATCTCTTGACCTCGTGATCCACCAGCCTTGGCCTCCCAAAGTGCTGGGATTACAGGTGTGAGCCACGTCGGATGTGGGCATTTTAAAGAATATAAAGTGACAACCGTGGAAATATTTCTCTTTACACAGTGTTGGTGTTGCTAGTTTTTGTTGTTGTCACTATTGCTGTTTGTTTGTTTAGTCATTTTCCAGAATTAATTCTCTAGAGTCTATATTACATGTTGCCTCCAGCCATGGAAGTCTCTTCTCTGTTGGCTCAGTGGTGAGCTATGGATTATACTAAGATGGTCTTAAGGCTGTAATTCCAGCAGTTTGGGAAGCCAAGGTGGGCCAATCACAAGGTCAAGAGATTGACACCATCTTGGTCAACAAGGTGAAACCCCATCTCTACTAAAAATACAAAAAATTAGCCAGGTGTGGTGGCACGTGCCTATAGTCCCAGCTACTTGGGAGGCTGAGGCAGGAGAATTGCTTCTACCCAGGAGGTGAAGATTGCAGTAAGCCAAGTTCGTGCCACTGCACTCCAGCCTGGTGACAGAGCAAGAGACCATCTCAAAATACATATTCTTAAATATCTTGAACCAATGTATCTTTAACTTGTTACTATGGGGCTTTGTATGTGTGTGCTAGGCCAATTCTTTAATGTTCTAGCAGTTTAAATCTCTGTCTTAGCCTTCACTTACTTTTTGTGCAATGACTCAAAGTCAACCAGAGATGATAGACTGGGACCTCCTCAAGACATTCTTGGACATTTTCACAGCCCTGCCTATCAACATGGCCTTCTAGAAACTCAGGAATATTTTGAAGCTTTTCAAATCCCCCTATGGACATCTCGCTTTCCATATTTTTCTCTTAATTTTCTGGCCACTCTTTGTTTGCCCCAACCTATACACTTTGCCTGCACTGACTGTTCTAAACAAACCCCTGGTGATAAGGTTTATCAATAATTGAGCTCAGTAGCAGGTCAAATAAAGACAAGTCTTGTGAGTGCAGTTTTTCTACTGAGCTTTGAGACTGGTTCAAGAGTGAGTGACAATCCTCAGTGAATGGGGCTTTGGGGGAACTCTCAACTTTGCTCTCCTTCTCTGTGACTACAAGGTTGCTAGTAATAGTTTTTATAACTACTATGTTTATGAGGCTGCTGCTTTTCAGTGCCAGTTGAAGCCGAGGATGGGGCATGGGATTGGGGCAAGTTAAAAAGCTCAATTTTTTGTAAACCAAGGTTAAGATTTTTGGTTTTTTACTTGTTGGTTTGTTTTTGTTTTTAGGACAGTAACTTCACAAAATGTGAAAATCCTTTGGTTAATTTGAGAGTTCTGAAAACATTGATTTTGACAAAGTTTTGCAAGTATTCTCACCGGCTTTACTGAGGTGTAAATTTTTCAATATTCTTACGCTTTTATTCTGTAATTACTTATTATTTGTAAATTTTCAAATTCCACACTTAAGAACATTAATAGTTATACTAACATTAACAAGAAATATTGATTATGCAATAAAATATTTTGAATTAAATAATTATATTCTTATCCTGTAAGTCATTGAAGCCCCATTAATTAAAAGTCAGTTCACTTTGCTTCAATTTACTTATCACTTAAACAGCACGTAAAAGAAACCAATGTAATTTTTAAATTGATCTTTCTAAATAGAGATCAAATATTACTTCCCTAGAACTCAAACTTCCTATTTTACCTCATCATTCAAATCTTTTCAACTAGTGTTATTTTCAATTTGTGATAAAGACAGTAAGGCAGCATTGTCTTAGTCCATTTTCTGCTGCTATAACATAATATGACAGATCGGATAATTTGTAAAGAAGAAAATATTTACTTGACTAACAGTTCTGAAGCCTGGCATAACAGCAGCATCTGCTTGGTCATCTGAAGGGCCTTTTTAATGTGTCATCCCACCATGAAAAGCAGAAAGACAAATGAGTGCATGAGACAGAAAGAGGAAACTGGGCAGACTATCCTTTTATCAGGATCCCATTCCCTCAATAACCCACTTCCATAATGACAGCATGAATTCATTTTTGAAGGCAGATCATTCATGACTTAATTACGTCTTAAATATTTCACCTGTAAACACTATCATAATGACAATTAAATTTCAACATAAGTTCTGAAGGTAGCATTAAACCATAACAAGCAAATGTTATTTGTTTCTTAATTTTCTATATATTTTACTGGTTATTTTTATTATATGCATGAAAATTATTGCAGAAAATTTACCAAATTCTTTAAAACTTAATATACATAATGAAGACTGTATAGGTTTATTGTAAAATATTAGTTACATGATTTTTAAAGCATTTAAGACCTTTGGTGACATTAGATATAAATATTAAAATTTTACCTTCATGTCAAATCAATGACTTTTTAAAAATGTGCAGAAATATAGTTAAAAGGATGTGCTTAGTATGATAAAAAAGAAAAAGAAAATTAACATGGTTCTGGAGTATAAGTCAGATATGTTAGTAAGAACTTTTATACAGATTACTTTATAATTTATTATTTTATGTACTTTCAGTACAGAATGGAGACTATATGATATAATAGTCTTTGAAATGACCTACATCTTTTTATGGAAATTCCTTTCTTATTAACTTTAGGGAATATATATTTATTTTCCTTTATTTTTAAAATAGTTACTCTATTACTAGTATTTATTTTCATACTCTGACCCTTGATTTGGTGACATGAGCAATCCTATCCCAATAAATCTATATTTGCCTATAATGTTGCCTTGAATAATTATTTAATGTTTCTTTAATTTATAACAATTCACTAATTCTCATCTACCAGCATAACTATTGGGTGCTAGTCCTATAAAATATTGTGGTGTATTTAATATTAATGTTCATCAATCTATATCAGTAAACTATTATTTTCTGTCTTATTCATTCTTTCATGTTATTTATTTGTCTTAACAAGATTAGAGTATTGCTTGGGATATGACTAATGTGGTTGGTAGCATATTTTATACTCTGAAATATAGTGTATATATCCAATACATTATGAATTATTATTATTTGTTGCTTAGTTGAAGACATTGACTCATCTCTAAGTTATTACTTCTTGGAATCAATAGACCATATGAAGTCACTGATACACATAATTAGAAAAACATTAATATTATTGAAAACTTGACCAAACTGAATCTAACAGACAAATGGCATTATATGTTAGGTGCAAATAACTGCTGCCTGGATTCTCTCAGTGGTAATTGTTTATAAAACAGATGGTAATTTGAGATCTGCATGCATCCCAAGTTGCTGAATAAAATATCCAAATAAAATATTCTCATCCACCAACTTACACAAAAATAATGGGAGAAATGGCAGACATGAAGTGGTTCTCTAAATTAGATAATATAGTCATATTCTGGCTAAAAAGACTGGCTAAAAAAAGTCAAAGAATGCACGCTATAAACACACTAAATGGGCAGGATACATTCTCAAGAGGTTCATGTACATTTTTTAGAAGGAAAGGTAAATAAAATTCTGTAACAAATAGCAAACAAAATTCCTAAGATAGCAATAATATGTGAAAAAATATAACATTAGAACAAATTAATCTTTAAAATATGCTTATTGAAATCAATCAGTCTGAGAGAAAGACACATCCTCCCTCAAAAGCAAAAAAGTCATTCTCAAAAACAATAAAAAAGCAAGAAAAGTGATGAAATGAAAACAATTTTTAAAGTAGAAATGGAATTAAATGAAATAGGAAAACCAGCAGTGCTCAGAATTTAAAAATCACACATACTTTGTATGCACAAAACTTTCACAAAGAAACATCAAAAACTATATACACATTTTCTGTGTATATGTACTTTGAAAGACTTCTTTATATCCAAGGAAAATATTTTAGTTTCAGAGAGTACAACCAGACAGATAGATAGATAGATGTATATATACACAAATGAAAATTAAAATATTTCATGTACAAGAGTTGTTGAGTGCTACAGTAAATTATGTTGCAGTAATGTAAAAAATTCTATTTGCTTCTCTTCAAATAGAAATAAAGCCAAGGAGCAAAGTTCAGAGTCATAAAATATTATCAGAACAGTTAGGTTTGACGATTCTACATGAGTTAATCTTCGGTTTGGGTACACATTAGTTCAGATTCTTTATTTAATATTTCAAATTATTGAAGTAAAAATTTCAGAGTTCCTTTAAAATATGGTAGGCTCTCATAAAAACTATCCACAGGGCACAATTTGGATTTGGCAGTGTCATTTACTATTCTTGTGATAGTACGCATAGTATTTAAAATATATCACAGTTTTTACACCTGTAAAATGGGATTAAAGTATCCATCCTACCAACTTCCTTGTGAATATTAAGCTAAATGTTTTTGTATAGACTATATATTAGAAACTTGTATTCAAATCCATGTTATAACTAATACAATATTGTAAAAAGAAAACAGAGTGAATACATATATAGGAATTTGTCCAATGAGCATAATTTATAATCATGACATAATCAGATTCATCCTAACAGATTCTAGCAGCCGTTGTAATTGAACAACTCATTACTTGTAAAGAAATAGGTATGAATTAATAGTAAATGTGGCTCAAAATGTTCAGAATCCTCTTTCCTTTGCTTGAAAATTGTCAGTAGTTGCAAATTAGTTGGCATAGCCTACAGAGAGGCTTTATGTGGCCTTTACTTTCTGCTGCAGCCTCATTTACCACCCACATTACAGGCACTCAGGGAATCAAACTATAGTTAACAATTTTTGTAGTTATTTGAAAGTGCCATGCTCTATCTCACCTCCTGACATTGTACATGTCGTTCTTCTTCTGCCTTCTGAAATATAATTCTAGTCATATTCTTCAAGGCAATACAAAAGCTTTATAGTGTCCTGTCCAGGCACTTGAATATGCCACTTTTACTCCATTCGTATCTCTTTTCCTTCTTTTCTTTAGAAACTTCAGAGTTTCTTTGATATTCACTAAAGATGCAAGACCCTATCTTTCCAGTTTCCAGATATTCGTAATTGCTGTTTTGTTTTCCCCAAAATATATCCGCTTCCTATTCAATAATTAGCACTTTCTTGTATTCCTAGTCTGCATAGAACAAATTGTTAATCAGAGAAGGGCAGTTTATTTCTCACAGTATAACCTATTTCTTAGGTTAGCCAAGATATTGTTAGGAAGTGAGGCAAAAAAGAAGCAAGGCTGTTTATCTGTTCCAGGTTCAAATGGTACACATTACAGGGAAAACGTGCAGTCCTCTCTGACTTTATTCCTCTCTCTCTAACTTGGATGCCTTTTCCATTTTTTTTCTTTGCTATCATCATTTATCCAAGCCAAGATTCATGGTTATTTATTTATTTATTTATTTATTTATTTATTTATTTATTTCTGAAATGGAGTTTTGCTCTTGTTACCCAGGCTGGAGTGCAATGGCGCAATCTCGGCTCACCGCTACCTCCGCCTCCTGGGTTCAGGCAATTCTCCTGCCTCAGCCTCCCGAGTAGCTGGGATTACAGGCACGCGCCACCATGCCCAGCTAATTTTTTGTAGTTTTAGTAGAGTCGGGGTTTCACCATGTTGACCAGGATGGGCTCCATCTCTTGACCTCGTGATCCACCCACCTCAGTCTCCCAAAGTGCTGGGATTACAGGCATGAGCCACCGTGCCTGGCCCTCATGGTCTGGTTTTACAGAGGCTTTTCTTTTTTTAGTATTCTGGGTTAGAAACTGCTTTTGATTATTTAATCCATATATCACAGCATTATGCTCTATAAAAATTATCTCCTTATTTGACATACTCTACTATTTATTTTAAATTCCTGACATTCACAGTCTGCTTTATATCTCACCAACAATTAGCATACTATTTTATACTCAGATTACAGATTACAGTAGATCATACTTGTTGAATAAATGGCTTTCATGCTGATCTTTTAGGCTTACATAAATTTATATATGATTGTAACTTGGCTTTACCTTTGTAGTCGTCTGTTTCCCATCCAATTTATTGGCTCAGATGTCAAGCTACCACATTTATTTTCCTTCAGATACCAGTAAAATAGACTACAAAGAAAAATTGTATGTAGCTCCCCTATACTTACTTGGATTAATAGAAACACACTGGCCAACCAATTCATGTCCAAATTACCTAAGTTGTCCAAAGAACCCTCCATTGGTGTGAGAATTCTATAAACCTCTTCCTTATTCAGCATTTAATTCCAACTAAATTCACCTACATCATAGGCATCTTTTTTTACTGCCTTTAGTGATTAATGATCCAGAAATTTCTTCCAGTTGAACTCTACCATACCCTATTACTCACATGAACACTGGATTTTTGTATATTCTTAAATTAATTTCAGATTATAGTACAATTAATATTCTATAAATTTCCACAAAGCTTTATTCCAAATATTGCAAAAAATCCAGCATTTATAGAATATACTCCCATCATAAACTCTTTGTTTGTTGTTGTTTTAATCAGGTCTTGAGCCAAAGGGTGCCAGTGATGGTAAAAATAAAAGCAGGAGACAGATATTGAAGACATTGCATATACTGAATCAGCTATACCTTGTGATTTATGGAATATAACTAAGGAAATACGTGTAGTAAAGATTGGCTAAGGATTAACTACTTTAAAAATGGTGGTACGATGGAAAAGATGAGATGGGTGATATACTAATTTGAATGAACAGGAGGTTCTAAGATAGGAAATGTTGAATTGAGTAGCTCGCAAAACATTCAAACAGATGACAGTTTGACAGCCAGAAATGTGAAATTAGAATTTAGGAGAAAGGTCGACATTATATCAAAGAGTTGGATTTGAGAGTCATTCTCATAGATGTGAGAGTTGATCAGAGAAGTAAAGTGAGAACTTTCAGGCACACATAAAGAATAAGCTGACTCAATCAAGGCGACATTGGGAAAGAAATATAAAAAATAAAACGATTTTCAATAAAAGACGCTCACTTACTCATTGTAGTGAATAGCACATAACACTAAAACTACGCATGAATCAATGAATAAATAATAAAATACAGTCAATATTGCATGCGTTTAATATTATGAGAAGTAAAAAAAATGTTTTTTTTTTTTGCATCTAAAAATTAAACTTATCCATACTTCCTCAAGGGAAGAGAATTTAACTAATGCTCTAAGTTAAGTGCTCACAGAATAGCATTCGCTAAAAATTATTCTCCTTTAGAGCAAACTTAAAGAACTGTATTTGATACATAGCTTGACCTCTGCCATAGTCATGATTTGTTACTTTGTGCTCTTTTGTAGTGAAACTCTAATATTTTTTGGCATTTAAATTCATTTAAGAAGATAAAGGCATTTTCTGTAATATAGCTAAAATAGAGAAATACTCAAAGTAAAAATATAATACAACAAATAAATCTATAATTTGTACAATATTAATAATCTAAGCAGGAACTAGAATAGCTAATACATGGGAAGTAGAATAGCTAATACTAGTGTAAAAAATAAAAATAAAACCAGAAGCATAATGCTAACAGTCTTTAAACTTATGATAAAGCCAATAGAATGAAGGCAATGTGGCATTGCTAAAGGGATAAATACGGAGATTAATAGAACAGAATGTAGATTCCAGAAATATATCTACACGAAGCGATAAACATTTAACAAAGATATCAGAACAAAGGAGAAAGAAAAATATTTTCAACAGGTAATTTTGAAGCAATTACACATATATATGGAAATAAAATATAAAAGAACTTCAATCTAAACCCTAAGGCAAATTTAAAACAAACTCAAAATATGTCTTAGATCTACATGTAAAACGTTTTCATGAAACTGTGAAACTTCTGGAAGAAAACATAGGAGAAAATCTTTATAAGTTGGTGTAGGAAAAAGAGTTTATAAACTTGACATCAAAAACATGATTCATGAAATAAAATTTATAAATAAATGTCACAACACTGAAAAAATTACCCTGAAAAATATATTGTTAAACAAATTTTGTAAAAGTATTCTTTTTAATACTCTAAAATAAAATATGTTTGGACTGCATATCTGATATTTATTATAAATATATAAAAATATGCTGTATGTATATATAGATAACTCAGCAATAGGAAACAAATTCAATTAGAAAATTGGCGAAAAGCAATTTCAGTTTGGCAAAAAGCAATTTTACTAAAAAACATATTTTGCTAAAAAGAATATACAGATGACAAACATGTAAAAAGACACTCAGCATCATTAACCATTAAGAAAATGCAGTTGAACCCATGAGAGACACCACCACCTGACTGTTATAATAGGAAGCCTTAGAAAAGCTGACAACACCAAAAGCTTGTGAGAATGAAAAAAAAGGCAACTGGATGGTGCATATGTCTTTGGTGTTACTGAAAGGTGACATAGTCACTCTAGAAATTGATTTGGCACTTTCTTATAACATTAAATGTACACATATTACCTAGGAATCTCACTACTAGGGATCTATCTTAGAGAAATAAAAACTGATTTAAAAAAAAAACCTGCACAAAGTGTTTATCAAATTTCTATTTATAATTCCCTAAGCTGAAACAACTCAAATGCCCTTTAGCAAATGAACTAATGAAAAAATTCTGGTGCATCTAGGAAATAGAATACTACTCAGAGAATGGAAATGAATGAATTTATGGTTCATACAATAACTTGGATGAATTCAGGTGCTTTATGTTAAATGAATAAAACCAGTCTTAAAAGTTTCCATGCAAATTAGAAAGGTGGTAATTGTAAAGATGACAGATGGATAAATTTAAAATGAAGGGAAGAAACCAGCCAAAAAAGGCTGAGAATACCCAAAATCAGAATGCGTCTCCCTCTACAGGAGATTACAGTTCCTCATCAGCAACAGAACAAGGCCTGATGGAGAAGGACTGTGTTCCATTAACAGAAGTAGGCTTCAGAAGGTGGATGAAAAGAAACTTCTGGGAGTTAAAAGAACTTGTTCTAACCCAGTGTAAAGAAACTAAGAACTTTGAAAAAATGTTTGACAAAATGCTAACAAGAATAGACAATATAGAGAGGAATATAAATGAATTAATGGAGCTGAAAAACACAACAAGAGAACTTTGCGAAATATGCACAAGTTTTAATAGCCGAATTGATCAAGCAGAAGAAAGGATATCACAGCTCAAAGACCAACTTAATGAAATAAAATGAGAAGACAAGAATAGAAAAAAAAGGATAAAATGGAGTGAGCAAAGTCTCCAAGAAATATGGGACTATGTGAAAAGACCTAATTTACGTTTGATAGGTGTACCTGAATGTGACGGAGAGAATGAATCCAAGCTGGAAAATACTCTTCAGGATACCATTCAGGAAAACTTTCCCAACCTAGCAAAGGACAATATTCAACTCCAGGTAACACAGAGAACACCACAAAGATATTCCTCAAGAAGAGCAACCCGAAGGCATATAATCGTTAGATTCACCAGGGTTGAAATGAAGGAGAAAAAACTAAGAGCAGCCAAAGAGAAAGGTCAGGTCCCTTCTCCACAAAGGGAAGCCTATCAGACTTACAGCAGATCTCTCAGCAGAAACCCTACAAGCCAGAAGAGAGTGGGGGCCAATATTCAACATCCTTAAAGAAAAGAACTTTCAGCCCAGAATTTCATATTCAGCCAAACTAAGCTTTACAATTGAAGGAAAAATAAAATCTTTTATGAAGAACCAAGTACTCAGAGATTTTATTAACCGCAGGCCTGCTTTATAAGAGCTTCTGAAAGAAGCATTACACATAGAAAGGAACAACCAGTATTAGCCCTTCTAAAAATATACCAAAAAGTAAAGAGCATCAACATAATGAAGAATTTATATCAACTAATGGACAAAACAGCCAGTTAACATCAAATTGCAGTAATTGTAAATTTAAATCGACTAAATTCCCCAATCAAAAGATACAGCCAAAACCTAATGGTATGCTACATCCAGACCCATTTCACATGCAAGGATACACAAAGACTCAAAAGAAAGGGATGGAGAAAGATTTACCAACCAAATGGAGAGCAAAAATAAATAAATAAATAAATAAATAAATAAATAAATAAATAAAGCAAGAGTTGCAATTCTTGCCTCTGATAAAATAGATCTTAAAGCAACAAAGATATAGTGGTAAAAGGATCAATGCAACAAGAAGAGCTAACCATCCTAACACCCAGATACATAAGATCTGTAAGAGACTTAGACTCCCTAGACTTCCACACAATAATAGTGGGAGACTTCAACATCAATATTAGATAGATCAACAAGACAGAAAATTAATAAGGATATCCAGGACTTGAACTCAGGTCCAGAACAAGTAAACTTAATAAACATTTATAGAGCTCTCCACTTTAAATACACAAAATATACATTCTTGCCAGTATCACATCATACCTACTCATAGGTTTAAATGAAATATTGATAGGCCATTATTAAGCACAATTATTGGCATAAAAGAGGTTTTCAATACCCGTTTTTAGAATAAAGCAACATTCCCATTCTCTCTCCCTCTTTTTCTTCCCTTCTTCCTCTCCCTCACTCCTTTTTTCTCTTTCTTTCCTTCTTTCCAAAAAAAAAACAGTTTCCATGCTATGTGACTCAATCTATATAACCAGCTCATTTACTGCCATGGACTGGGGTTAGGCAAATGGTGTACCTATAGAAGGGTAGCATGAGGACTTTCTTCACTTGATAAAATTGTTCTCTATCCTGATTCTGTTGGTGAGTACAAAAATCTATTCAGGTAAGAAAGTTCATAGGACTGCCTGTCAAAATAACACAGTAAATTCTACTGTTAGTCAATCAAAGGATACTCCAAAGGATAGTAGAAGGTATCAAGTTAATCTCTTCATTCAATGCATGATCAAAATTAGACCTAGATTGTATATACCAGTTGCCTAAAATTATGCCATCCTGTGTTAGTAAGACTGACACACCCTTTAGAGTTCCGATTGGTCATAATGCTGGAACAAGCCTAAGGCTTCCTGACACTGGATCAAATTGTTTTCCCTGTACAATATTACTTTAGGTAAAAAAAAACAGTGGTCAATTATCTAATAAATAATTCTTTTAAAAAGCTTGCTGTAAATGATATGTCCTCAGATCATCTTTAAGTTAGAAGATAAATTAAAATTACCTTAAGTAACATTTGTCTTCCACTTTGCTGTCTCAACTATCACCCAAAACATACTGCCAGATTTTTCACCTTGTTTCTTATCAATGAGCTGTGAAGAGATGAGAATTTCTATGAAGTTCTGATTGATCAGAAGTGCTCGTACTACGTAGGGGAAGTAGAAGAATGAGGCAACTGGAAATTGCTCTACATCTCTAAAATTTGCCAAATGCTAAATCAAAGAATCATGAGGGAAGAAATCACTTGCTTCCTACCCATGACCTGAGTCATCTCCTGCTCACTCATCCACTTCAAAAAAGGAATTACAATGACTAGGACCACAGAACAGTTGGAAGTCTCAGTTTATCTTTGGCTAGTTAAAGAATCAATTGTAGTGAAAAAGACACAAGAACAAATAGAAAGTGCTACCCCGGCCAAATAGCCACGACCAATAATAATTTAAAATGTTGCTGTCAAGGAAAGAAAAAAAATGCAAACAAGACAGAGAGAAAGGACTGCTAAGAATCAGAAATATAGAAAAAAGAATAATACATGAACAATGAAAAGATTTAATAATAGCTCAATATAAAATATCCTGAGGGGCCTCCAGGGAAAAGAAAGAAAAAAAAAAGATACTGTGTGTGTTAAGAAGAGCTTACATTTGGGAAAACATCCGATTTTAACAGAAAGTGTATCTGAACTATTTTATCAAATTGTTTTACCGGCCCAAAAATAAAAAATATTCAGCAAGCTAAATTAATTAATTAATTACAGTATGGATAAGAAAAACTTGGAATTCTCATTTGATTATCTACTAGTATTCAAAAAAACCTTAAAATTAAAGAGTAATAGCAAGTAGAAAAATTATTTTAAATTTTTTATATTTGTTATATTTTCAAAATTCATACTTCATATTTATAAATTATGCTTACTATAGTTAATGGGCTTGCCTGTGGATTCAAGTGTATGTTCCTAAGTGTATTATCTAATATACTTTAGTTTAAAAAAAATAAAGAAAACAAGACAGAATGTAAACTCCATGAGCTTAGGAATATTTCTTTTGTTCACTGATAGGTCCCACGTATCCAAAACAGTGCTTGCACATAATATATGTTTAAAAATAATAGATAAAAAATACATTTGGTGAACAATAGAAGTCCTAAGAATGTGTGCCACAGCTAAGAATACTGCATCTTACATATCACTTCCTTTTTTGGTAATATGTAGCATTAAGTTCTTCTTATACAAATTACTGAAAATGGTGCCTAAACATATTTAAATACTTGGAAAATTATTTTAGAGCCTATGTAATAATTAGTTATTAAATCAACATTTAGTTAAAGACAGAAATTTAAAAGTATAAGCAGAAAACTGAAGCCTCCTTTGCTTCTCAACCCACACTAAGATCTTAAATCTGATGACATACTGGGGTGCGAAAGGCTGCAGAGTCAAGAAATAGTAATAGGAAAATCTCTTTAAGTTTGAAGCTTGATAGAACTCTCTTGTTAGAATGAATTAGAAGTCAACTCATACTCACCCCTGTGATGGGGCTTGCATTATTTATGAATGACATTAATTGACACACTAAAGAACTCCATTAAACTCAAGTAGGAGAAAAGAGAGAGATAAGGGAAGGAAAGAGAGAGAGTGTGTGTGAGAGGGAGAAAGTGACAGGGAAGAAGAAGACGGAAAGGAAGGGAAAGAAGGAAGAATTTTTACCTAGATATATCACAGAGAAACTGCCAGATCATAAAGACAAATAGATGTAGAAATCAAGACAGTAAATAAAGAAAAAAAATTTCATAAACATTAACAAAGTACAGCAATATACAAAAACAATACTGAATTGTTATTAAATTTGGCTCAACTTGAGAAGTACAAATGTACTTCTCAATAAGAGATAAGAGATCTGCGTTACAGAAAGTTTAAGTACTCGCCACACATTGTATGAAAATAAATAATAAAGCTTGGATGTGATATAGAAACCTGTTCTGCAAAGAGCTCTGTACTAGAACTGTACTGCTTCAAGGAGGTAGGGTTTTCTCTCTGTAACTCCTCGATCAGAAAATGTCGGAAATTAATACTTATGTCTGGGTTTATTTTAGACAATTAAATGAAATAATGTTAATGAAGCACGTTGCACACTACTGGCCAACATAACAAGCAGTAAATAGATAAGCAGTTGAGTGATACAGAATTATTGGCTCAGTCCATGATACTAATTCCTCACATTTGTCTTTCAGTTGAAATTCAACCTTAACATACATGATCTATAATTAGTGAAAAAGATATATCATTTTGTAGTCAAATGCATGACAGTCATTGTGATCTCAAAGATTTAAAATATGTCCCTTTTCAACTCACATAATACTTTTTATTGCTGCTTTGATGCTCACTGATTCCTACTTTATTTTTGTAACTATATATCAAGATATTTAATTTTCTTTTTGAATTTTCAAGCCTCTTAACATTCCAAGAGTGTTCTGGGAGTCATATGTGATCAATCTTGGAATTTCCAGTGACTCATCATGATCACGTACAAATAAGAAGGCCTAAGTTTACAGTGATGGGCTAAATGAATGAATCAATCAGACTAGTGCTACAAGAAAATCAAGACTGGGCCTTGAACTTACATTTTAAAACTTGAGCTAGACAAAATGAAAACTAGTATTTATTGTCTTTTTCAGAGCTATTATGCCAACATTTTAAAGAAGAGAATGTAGGGGATTGAAATTCCAGCCACAGCAGGTAAGCTATTAACAGGTTCCCAGAAAATCATTTAGGTATCTCACAGTCTTATATTGTCCTAAAGTAATATAAGTTGATGTGTGTCTTTATATAGCCTATGATATTAATGGCCTATTTTTGTGTCATTAAAGGAAGATAGAGAAAAAATTACAAAGTGCTTTGAATATGGAAGAAGAACCCAAGTGGAAACTATCCTTTAGTTTAAATCAAATGGATTGGAGTTCCCTAAGCTTTTCACATTCATTTAAAAAATGCCTAACGGCTGTCTTTAAAGCAATGTTGCACCTGCTAATGTCACACTGAATACCATATGCATATGCAAGCTCTCTCTTTAGAGTTCTCTTCTAAAAATGGTGATATGCCACCTAGAGATAGAAAATGCAAGGAAGAAAGCACCAAGAATAAGATATTTTCCTTATTTAAAAGCAGATGTGCTTTTCAAAGGCAGTTTCTTTTCATGCCTATGGCTATGCAATTAAATAAGATCTGGGGTGTGTTAATGGGAAGAGAGCTTACACATTACAAGCACCAAAAATGTCTTGAATAACTAGTTAATCTTAGAGAAATATAGCTATAGGCTTCAGTAATGTTTCTATAGAAAGCTAGAGAACTGATCTCAAGACTTGGCAATGAAATCCAACTCTGAGGATGCAACTGAAGTATCAATATGTAATGAACAACTTTAATATGCGGAAGCAATACACCCTGCAAAAATTGTGCACTGTTTGCGTGAAACTGAGAAAACCTAAGACATACTCATGTCCAACTAAAGCAGTTTTATAAGCCTCCAATGAGCCAACCAAGATAGTCTATTGCTTTGAAACACTAGACAGCATGAAGTTATAAACATTTACAATAAATAATCGATGTGACAGATAATTATTTGAAGGGTTTTATTATTCATCTCTTGTGAGTGAACCTATTTCTAAGAAGTTAGGGCACAAGAAAAGCAAGAGCTATTCCACGAAATATTTGCATGTAGAAAGAGGAAAAAATTTATTTAAAAATTATTCAAACTTTTACATTCCAAACTTGGCGGTAGAGATTATAGAAAATAAGCCAGTATACAATTAAATTAATCAAATATAACAATAGGTAACAGAAGAAAGTAGAGAAGAAAAAAAGAATGGGAGCAGAAGTATAAACAAAAATAGCAAAATTTTCTGGGATATATTGTCTTAGAACCAGAGACATTTCATTTCCTTTCAAAAACAGGCCTTCACTTTTACTGTTTGATTTTGTCTCTTTATACTGCCAGCATTACTACCTTCACCAGTATTGTCTACATGGTTACAGTTTTATTATCTTTATTAGCATTCACATTATTCCTACTTAATGTCTAAAACTAACAATACTGGAGATAAAAATAGAAACTTTAAAAGTATATGAGAAAAAAACATAAATAAAAATGATAGGGACAGGGGCAGAGAAATTCTAGGCAGACAGAGGTGGGTCCCTGGGGAAGCACCACCCTCAAGTTGAAAAGCCTGAGACAACAGCCTAAAGTGAGAATTTCTATCCTTGTTTTCCCAATCGAATGTTGCCATTTTCTAAACTATTCATGGCCCATCCTGCCCCATCTTGTGCCTATAAATACCTCAGACTCAGCTAGCAGAGAGGAGAAGCAGTTGTATGTCAGAGATCACAGATGGAGTTCAGAGAGAAGCTGCTTGACTTCAGAGTAATAGCTTGATGGCAATTACAGAGAGGAATGCAGCCAGAGATGTCTGGACTTCAGGGGAAGATTACCTTCCTGTCCCTTTCTGTTTAGTCCCCCTTGCTGCTGAGAGCCACTTTTGTCAGCAATAAAATTCTCTACATTTACCATTTTTCAAATCATTCATGTGATCTCATTTTTCCTGGATGCTGGACAACAGCTCAGGAACCACAAGTGCAGTTACCAAAGGGCCCGCTGAGCTGTTAACACTTAAGCTGTCTATGGAAGGCCAAGCTAAAAGAGCATGTTAACATTCCCACTGGGGCTTCAGGGGTCATGGGCACCCCCTCCAAGATGCTGCCTCAAAGCCTGCATGGAGTTTGCTCCTGTTGGTGCCCAAAAGTGCTCACCCTGTCCTCTGCACCAACTCATCTCTGTGCTCCCTCCCAGGAGGGGTGAAATGAAATGGGTCCTAGTGAGTGGAGTTTGCCCCTGACAGCACTGAAGCATCTGACTGGTTCCAGTGCCCCTGCACTCCAGTTCCCACTTCATTTGCCACTGCATTTCCTCTCTCAAGGAGTTGAGAGCTGTGAACTGAGTAAATGAGGCATCCCATTGTGAGTTCTGTGAAGGAATGAAGGAAGTATCTTGCTTCAAAAGTATGTGAGAGCATTAAGATAGATGTAAATTTAAAATAAGCTGGCTAGAAGAATAAAAAAATGTATAAAAAGTATAAATTTTCATAGAATACTAAACCAATACCATTCTGCAGCAAGTTGAGGTTCCAAAGAACGCTAATGTTGACAATAAGATCAGTGGTGGGATAGGAGGAGCTGAAAGTTCCCTGAAAAAAGTGGTTCAGTTGGAATATTGTCAAATATTCTTGCTTATAATAAAAATATTGAGGTTTGTACTTGTTAGGTCTTTACAGGTTTACATTTTATCAATATAAGATGAACATTATGCCTCATCGAAAATGTTTTCTATTAAATTTTTTTGTTATGATTTGAATATTAGTAAGTAGACATCTTTGTTTTACTTTTATATGTATTAAAAAAGCATTTTATGCATTGTTCCCAGGAGAATAATTATTATGTGTTTTCCAAACTACCATGAATATCCTTAATTTTTATGATTCAAAGATTTAGCCCTTTTAGGCTGGGGGCGGTAGCTTACACCTGTAATCCCAGCACTTTGGGAGGCTAAGGTGGGTAGATCACGAGGTCAAGAGATCGAGACCATCCTGGTCAACAAGGTGAAACCCCATCTCTACTAAAAATACAAAAATTAGCTGGGCATGGTGTTGTGTGCCTGTAATCCCAGCTACTCAGGAGACTGAGGCAGGAGAATTGCCTGAACCCAGGAGGCAGAGGTTGCGGTGAGCCAAGATAGCGCCATTGCACTCCAGCCTGGGTAACAAGAGTGAAACTCCATCTCAAAATAAATAAAATAAAATAAATTTAGCCATTTTATATTATTACACTTATATACTTATTCTTACGATTTTTATGTTTTCTTGCCTTTCCTTGACTTTTTTGCTTTTTCCTCTTCTTCAAGTAATAAAGTAAAATTTTAAAGGGAATATTTATTCTTTCATAGTAACTTCAAAAATTTCTGAAAGTACGTTACAATTTATTTTTCTCTAGTTTTCAGAATCTAGAATCTCCTTTTGTGACTACTGAAGAAATTAACACAAATTGTTTTTCATCCTTTACAAATAATAACAATAGACTTAGTATTAATTTTAGAATTGGATACATATTCTCAACTGGCATGTCTTCACTTGCTAGGGGATGGAAATCATGTATTTTTATTATTTCTTAATTTTCTTCTCCTACATCATTTTATATAGGAGTGTACTGGCTTTTGTTCACTTTAACATTTAGTCCATAGATTACAGAACTTCTATGGAAAATCACGAAAAACAAAGCAAGAGGAAAGTATATCACTTAAAGAGCTCAGAATTTGATATGCAAAGATTGAAGAGACAGAGTTTTTCTTTGGGGAAAAGAGTTACATATATTTTTTAATATAAGTCATAGATAAAGTTGAGAGGGATTTTTGCCTCCTCCCTTTTTTTGATAAGATACAGACAAAAAGGGAGACACTGAAAGATATTTGCCAATTTCTTAGTCACCCAGCAACAGAACCTCTGAACCTCTTTCCTACATTTGGAGCACCCCCCATCTTGTGAGGCAGAAGTCTTATCCTATCATAAAAGCTAAGAACCCCAACATCCTTTGAACTGAAAGCAGGGTTGTAAATCCCATCAATTGTGTAAACCTCCTGTAGATTTTTATCTAATCAATAGAGATCATAGAGAATTTATTCCAGTGGAGCTAGCAGGAGTGAAGAAATAGCATCAATTTACAGAGAGAACCATCGAATAGTTTGCAGATATAGCCAGCAGTATTCAATATAGTGTCAGTTTTATTGTGAGAGGAGGAAGTGTAAAATCTTCTCTTTACAACAATACAGTAATGTGCTACCTGAACAATATGCTCAGCGCTTTACAAAACATAGGCTAAAACAAATGATGAACAAAGGGAAATTAATTAAAGTAAAAAGTAAAAATATAGGAAGTTATACATTATAAAATACAAAAAATATTTTAAGCATAAATATTTCAATTTAACAATATAAATGAGTTAATTTACAGCATTAAAAGGCAGAGACCATCTTATAGATTAAGCCACTTAAAGCAAAATAAACACAAAAAAATCAAGTATATCTGTGAAAATATAATTAAAACAAGAATAAAAATGCATTTTTACATTATAATGAACTTGACGTATTATTTTAATCACTTTATCTCTCACTTACAGTTATTTGATTTTTACAAGAAACACGGGACACCTGTTTCACAGTAAGCAGGCACTATTATTATCTTAGCATCGATATAATGGAAGAGTTTTTATTCTGTTACATGAAAAGATATCAGTATATTTGAAATATAAACAAAAATGATACCAACCTAAGTCTAGATAATGAAAGTGTATTGCTGTGTCTGCCGAGTGAATGGCAATGTTCCTTTAGTTTTCCAAGTTTTTGAAATACAGGAGATAAAGCCCTTGACAACTCAAGAATGAAATAATAGGTACTAAAGGCTTTTCTTTCTCTTGTTTATTTTCTCAAATAAAGTGGTCAATCTGGTACAGCAAACAAAATGCTGAATTTAATTTAACTTGCAATAAATTATTGTCATTTTTCAGTCTATCTGAATTCTAGACTGGCCAAACATACCTTTTAATTTTAACACACACATTACTTAACACTCTGTTCTAAGATATTGTAATTATTATCTCATTTAATGCTTACAGTATCACTCTAGCAGGTAGAGAGTACTTTTTCTTTGCATTTACGAAGAAGAAAATGAATTATAGAAAATTGAAAAAATTGTTCTAGAAAATGCAAATAGTGAGTGGTAGACTTAAAATTTGACTTAGTGTGCCTGTTTCCCTTAACTAAGCTCTTAAAGCCACCATGATGCTTCTGGGTGTCATGGGATGTCTCTAAAATTGGTCAAGTCCTAAATATTGGATAATATCTTTCAATTAATGAGAATGTGAGAAAACTTTGGATTTTCTATAGAGAGGACTTCATGAACTTCAATTTGACCTTATCACTATATTTTATATTTCATTGTTCATAGAAATCAATGTAATACAGTTTCCAACTTTATCTCTTCCCACTCTACCACCAGAGCTGTTTAATAAAACATTTTTTGAGGTTCTTTGAGACATCAAAAGCATCCAATCGTTTTCCCTTACAATATAGTAATCTATATTTTCAGACTCATGTTCTAAATTTTCATATTAGAAAACAAAATTCCCAACAAAAATTGTCATAAATTAGAAAATCATTGAATCAAATTTTATGTTACCTTAGTTTATAAGAAATAACAGAATTTTTTTCACTCAGATCTCTTAACATACATTGAGCCAAGGATTTTGAACTTTTATTAGCTTCACAGGGTAATTAGAAGCCACAAGCTCATTCCACCTTTTCTCAGTTCTTCATGCTCATCATACCATTTGGTGCCAATGGCTACTGGATGCCTCAAAGCTTTGCCTTCACTGGGAGTTTTATGATTGTTGATCAAATGCACTAATTATATTACCATTCTGCCTCTAAACTGTATGGGCTGCTTGAGTAACATATTTTTGTACTATTAGCTACAATCTTGCTGAAAGATGTCCATTTTCTGTTGCCTCAACTGGCACCAAATACTCTATCAGTTTTAATAGTTACCACAACACTGTACACTGTAGTTAGTTTAAGAATACAGATAATTTGATGAAAGATATCCCAGAAGTCTCTGATACTGTCAAGAGTTTACAGTCAGAAGCTGACTCAGTGAGCATACAACTGTAGTTCACACACAATACAATATATCAGTGTGTCCAGAGCTTTGCGACTGCTGCCTTTGAGAGGACTACAGGGTTAAATCGTCGAAAGATTGAGACTTTTCAGTTTCTTGTTTTTCACGTTGTTTATTTATTAATTAAAATATCACTGACTCTCTTTGCTTGGCAGTTGCTAAATCACGTGTTTCCAGCCTCCATAATGAAAGGAAAAATGAAGAGTAAATATCAACTTTCCCATGAGAAAAGAAGAACTTACGAGACTTTCCCCAAACGTTAAATGGCTGTTCAAAGGATTCAAAGTCACCGCAAAAACAATAATATTAAAAATATGTAAGCTTTCCCACTCCTTGAATGTTGGAAAACATTCATTTTATTTTCTTATTTGAATTACGTATGGATTGAACATACATTTATTATTTTTCCTTAGACATGTATTTTCTAGTATTGACTATTGCAAATTATAGTCTGAAATTAATGTGCTTCTTGTACTTAACATACAAAACATTCTTTGTTTTTTTTGACAATTTTCCAACATGTCCTCTTCATCATTAATGTCTTGAAAATTCATTAGAATACATCACAGACATATTTATGGTATTAATATTTTTAATTGTTTCTTCTCAGCTATCAGTTGACCTTTTCAATCTGGATGGTACAAAACTTCATTTGGCTTAGAAAAATAATATTCTTACAATCAATTCTCCCTTTTTAACTACTCAAGTGGTAAAAGAATATTATTTTTACTACTCCTATCATTTCCCTTAATTCCTTACCATGTATGCTTTTTATTAAAACTTGGAGGATTTCTGCTGTGGTGATGTAGCAAAACATCTCTTGTCGAGATCGTGAATTAGCTACAAAAGGGCAAGCCCAAGAGTATCTCATATCTTTATTATGCAGCATTTCACATGATCACATCCTCAATGCTAATCCTGTTTTTCTGTTTGGCTTTACATTCCTTCCTCTTGATTCTTCTTTCATATTACTCACTGCCTATTTTGTTAGCTATTTTCCCATCCCTTAAGACATAAACGCGATTATGTTTCTCCTTTGGTCAACTTTTCATTTACTTTATTTTTTAAAAATTTTATTGAGATATCTGACTTTCTCTGATTAGATATTTTTAATCCTTGTAGATGAAGTATAAATCTGTACTTTGAAACCTGTCTAGTCTTGAGAGCTTCAGTTACATATATTACTATATGCTATACTTTTCTATGTAGATATCCTTGTTCAAATTCAATACACATGAAATCCAATTTACTTATATAATTTCCTACAACAACAACAACAACAACAACAACAACAACAAATCAAGTAAAATGTATTCAGATCCTTCTAGGGAACCACCTTGCAGTTATGAGACCCAAAAATTCAGAACTAATTTTTCTTATTAACTTTTTCATAACCAGGGTGAACTTATCCAAGAATATAGAAGTAGGATGGAAGAGGCCTTTTTATTTGCACTTTCATGATTTTTATCTCAGTGAGTTCACATGCTGTTGTATCCAAAGGAAACAATTGTTACGCTTGACTGTGAACTGGAAGCTGAGATTGACTGATGACCATGTTAAGCTCATCTTTCCGATGAAACAAAATGCAGAAAAACAATGACTATATTTGCTTAGGAGACTCTTAAAATTACCATGGAGACATTGGGATGCTGCTACACAATAGGAACAAGGAGAAAGAAATATTTTTGGAATTCCAGAGTTCACTGGGGTTCCTCTTATACCTTCTTGCCCAGCAATTCTAATCAACAGAATGTTATGGCAACTGAATAAACACAACACCAATAAGAACTTAGATCCTGCTAGAATGAAGATATTTTTAAGCCACTAAATAAAATCTAGCCAATTTAGCTAAGGTGTTAGCAGAAGGTAAAGGTAGCAAAAAATGTATAACTGAAGAAGGAACTATGATTACCAACGTAGTCCTCAAAACTTGTCACCAGGAGGGACTATAGTGCTATATTTTGTTGTATATAATTGTTTTTTATCTTATTTTCCCCTTCTACCTTATACTAAGTGCCCTAACAATTTGATTTCACATTGTCATTTGTCATTACTCTGTGATAATACAGATAGATAAGACTTTAAATATTTTCTGTTTTTAATAAATAATATTCTAATAATATTAAGTACAAAAGTGAATGTTAAGGGGTAAATGGAATGGATGATGTGAGATATCATCTCTTTGTTCTTCAGATCAGCATTTACACATTTTCTTCAAGCTTTATCCCATGATAGGCTAATCTATAAGTATTGATTTAATAGGTTCCCTTATTCTGACTTCCAGTTTGAATGCCACTGGAAAAACGCAGTAGGAGATTAGAGGAGAAAAAGGAGTAATTCAGGTTATTTAATACTCCAATGGTTAACACTTTAGAATAAATTCTTTTTCAACAGAAAGCCACTTCTAAATTGAGGAAAATTTTCTCTTTTGCTGAGTCCTTTAACAATATCCTGTGTCTTTCTTGTTCCTTTATAACTAGTCTTAATTTAAATAAACCCAGTTAGTCTCTCCCCCAATTTTAATAACCTAAAATGAATCACACATTTCCTCCTTATGACCCTAAAAACTAAATTATCCATTCCTCAGTGCCAAAGTAAACACCTGAAGTTGTTATAAATCTTTTTCAACCGTGTTTTATATTTTCTTTACCTGTGCTTGTGTATTTAAATGTTTTATATTATGTAATAAGAGCCTTTAAAAAAATTACAAGCTGTAAAGCTGTACTTTCACAGTTGGCAGTTTTCGTTAGAAACTACTTCCGATTTCATTGAGTATTATACAAAAATAAATAATAATTCAAATAAAATATTTTAAAAAACTACCTATAGGGACGGGAAAGATAGTAAAAGCAGAGAAATAAAGGAGTTTGAAACTGAAATTAAGGGAATGGAATTGGGTAAGTTTTCTAATTTTAAATGGATTTTAGTCAAAGGGCAGGCCACAGTAAGTGCTATTTAGTTAAAATCAAGACATATGTAATTCAAATTTCAGAAATAACAAACAACAAAAAAACTACAGTATAATTAGATTGAAGAAGCAGAGTTTTGTACAACCACAGAAGAGGAAAAATAAGGGGTGAATCCCAGGGAGGAGGAGAGAGTCTTAGTGAGGCAATTTTAATTATTTGTAAATACTTTGACTACATCTCTGGCCTCTGAATTATGCATACATTAAAAAAAACTATAAGAAGCCTATCTGAGGCAAAATAATTTAACTAAGGTTAAGTATGGAGTTTTGGTTCAACAAATTCTATTACCTATTTAAAAAAATTATTTGAAGAAGGAAAATGAAATAGAAAAGTACCTTTACAGAGTCTCATTTATTATGTCCAAGATACAATTTATAATTTCAACTTCCATAAAGAAACAGGAAAATGTGACCCATATTCAAGAAAACAGGCAATCAAGTGGATATCAATATTAAGATATGCAGATATTATATTTTCAGATAAGGATGTTAAGAAGATTTTAAAATATTACTGTCACAGGAGATTTTAAATTTCTCAGTAGAAAGAGAGAAATTCCAAAAAAAAAGACCAGAAAAAAATATCTAAAATTTAAAACTACAATATCTGAAATTAAAATATATACTATTTGGGATTCAGTGCAAATTGACATCAGAAGATGGAGTAAACTTAAAAAGATAGTTCAGTAGAATTATATAACCAGAAGAATAAAGAATAAATACATAAAAAATGAATAGAGTCTTAGAGACACATGGAAAATATCAAAAGCTGTTAAATATGCATAATAAAAATCCAAGAGGAAACAGGAAATACAAAGAAGGAATGTGCTTTTAGAATAAATAATATCTGACAATTTCTAAAAATGGCAAAATATATACCTTTATAGATTCAACATCTGTACAGCAAACTCCAAGCAAACAAATCCAGGAAAGATACTCATAGGCATATCTCAGTGCAAAATCAAAGTTAATTTGATTAATGTAAATTAAATTTAAAGAGAATCTTGTAAGCAGTCAAAAAAGTTCATCTAATTGTATTTAGGATGAAAAATATTTGAATGACAGCAGATTTCTCATCAGAAACATTTCAGTCCAGAAGACAGTGGAATGACACCCTTAAAAACAAAGAAAAAACAAATAGCCATCAAAGCAGAATTTTGTATCAAGCAAAAATATGATTCAAAATGAAAATTACCTAACAAATACTATATAAAAGAAAACTTGATCAGGAAAGTTCTTAATTAGAGAATTATCCCCAGCATATTTCTACTTCAGAAATATGTATATGTATTTTCTTGGATAGAGATAAATAGTTCCAAAAGGAAATACTGATTTTTATTAAATATATAAGAACTAAAAATTTTAAAGATGTGGAAAAGTATCAGAGACTATATTTTCTTTTAATTTATTTAAAATACATATGACTTTAAGGCAAAAATTTTAACATTTTGAGGGGCTTGTATAGTACAAAAAAGTAATACATATGGCAATTATAGCATGAGAGCTTAGAGGAGGGTGTAACTTGCCTTATGTTACTGCATGTACATTTCGCATTATTGAGGCTAAAGAGATTTTGAAAAGTTAAAAACTTTAACTGTAATCCCTGGAACAGTCCAAACATAAAGAAACCAATAAAACAATGCAAACAGGTGTAATCAAAAAGCCAATTGTATTCAATTTCCAATTCTTCATGTAAGAAGCTTGGAAGTTGCTGTTTCATCCTAACCGAACAAAGTGAAAAACTAGTAACTCTTCCTGAGGTCCTAATAAACGTGAGTGTACATCCATGCTTATGTATGCTTATATGTAATAGATGAATGACAGCAATGATACAAGGTATGGGAGGACAGAATTATGATTATTTGTTTTTATGAGTATTTTGTTTATAATTAAGATTGTTTATTTTTATTTTGTTTTACTACATGAAACCATGACATGGTATATTGTTATTAGAAAATGAGCTTTGATTAGTTGTAAATATACGTTGCAAACTCTACAGTAATTACTATAAAAAGCAAAAAAGAAAAATAGAAGAACTAATATATTTAAAACAGATAGAAAATGGAACTATATAATATGTATAATTTAAACAACAAAAGGCAAATGAGAGCCAAAAGGTATAAAGCCTCAATTAAACAGAAATAATATTTTTAAAATTACTGTGAGATACGTTGCACAGTGTGTTTTTGTTTGTTTGTTGGGACAGAGTTTCACTGTCACCCAGGCTGGAGTGCAGTGCATAAACTCAGCTCACTGCAACCTCTGACTCCCAGGTTCAAGTGATTCTCCTGCCTCAACCTCCCAAGAGGCTGGGACTACAGGCACCCTCCACCATGCTGGACTAATTTTGGTATTTTCAGTAGAGGCAGGATTTTGCCATGCTGGCCAGGCTGGTTTTGAAATCCTGGCCTCAAGTAATCCACCTGTTTCGGCCTCCCAAAGTGCTGGGATTACAGGTGTGAGACATTGCGTCTGCCAGTGTGCTGAATATAGTAATAGTAAATAGGAACTTACTATTGACTATATTCACAAAGTGAATGTTATTTCAAAATCTCTAATTCACAAAGTGAATTTTAAATGTTATTGCCACAAAAAATAAGCATCTGAGGTAATGGGTATGTTAGCTAGCTTGATTTCATTATTCCACACTGTATTTATAAATCTTAACATGACTCTGAATTCCGTATATATGTACAAATATAATTTGCAATCTATAATTTTAAAAATTAAATGATTCAAATAGATTGGTATGAAGCAAAAGAAATGATTAACAATTTCACACATGACAAATTTCTTAAGAAGTACACTTATGAAACACGTATAAAACCAATGCAAGCAAATTTAAAATCCTCATAATCTTTCATCCACTTAAAAATTAACACATTTAAAAAATACTTTCCACAAAGGAAATTTCAGGCTTATCAACAAAGTTAACATTTGAATTCTTCCAAATTTTTAACCTAAATCTTTGTAAATTCCTTCAGAGAATACAAAAAGAGAAAACCAACACAATTCATTTTATAAGATCAAAATAACCCTGATAAAATTTGGCAAAATAATTACAAAAAAATAAATTTATAAACCGCTCCAAAAATATTTATTTGCTATATATATATATTTTTAAATATGGGCTTATTTTTAAAATATGGGCTTATTTTGGGAACACAAGGATATTTTAACATTTGAATTATATCTATTTGATTTATCACTTATTGCAGAAAAAATTTTAGAAAAAACATGACATCTTAATAGGTTCAGTAAAAGCTTTCAATAAAATTTAATAATTATTAATGGTAAAAATTCATAGCAAACATGTAATAAAACAAATTCCCTTAATCCCAAGCAGTATACCAAAGCACACACACACACAAATAATGTCCCAGCAATTACTATGTTTAATGGGAAAAGTTGGAAGCCACTTCCATAATATAATGAGTAAGACAAAAATGTCCACTGTCATCAATTTTTGTACTGGAATTTTAACTATTTCAAAAAGCAAGGAAATAAGCTGAAACTATTGAAAATAAGGAAATAAATCTGTCTTTATTTACAGATGACAAACAAACGTAGTGAATACTCAATTATATTGAGCGAGTACTCAAGCAAACATTCAGTGACCACTCAAATATATTTATATATATTATTCCTTTGAATAATTCAGTGTTATAAACTTGCTAATGCAAGTCAGTCCACACACACAAACATATTCATACACACAGTTAATTTTAATATTCTGAAATAAAATTTTTAAGAACATGATTTTCAATAACCTAAAAATTAAACATTTTAAAGTAACATTAATAAAATATGTGCAGTAGCTCTACATAGAAAACTATGGACTATTACTGAGAGCGATGAAAGTAAACCTAAGTAAAGGAAGGCTATAATACTCTCCAAATTGATTTACTCATTCAATATAACCATAATCAATATTCAGATGGTTTTATTTTTGTGAAAATTGAAGAACTAAGGTTCCATATTAGCCAAGACTATCTTGAGTAAGAATAAAAAAGCAAGAATAATACTTTACTAGATACCATGACTTGTACTAAAACTATGATAATTAAACTTCTCATATTAATGCAGACAGACAAGTAAATTAATAGACTGGAATAAATAGCCCAGTAACAGACATGCATATATGAAAACAGTTTATTTATAAGAAAAGTGACAATAGGGTGGTGCGGTGGCTGACTCCTGTAATCCCAGCACTTTGGGAAGCCAAGGAGGGCGGATCACAAGGTCAAGAGATTGAGACCATCCTGGTCAACATGGTGAAACCCCGTCTCTACTAAAATACAAAACTCAGCCAGGTATGGTGGCACACACCTGAAATCCTAGCTAATTTGGAGACTGAGGCAGGAGAATTGCTTGGACTAGGGAAGTGGAGGTTGTAATGAGCTGAGATCATGATACTGTTCAGCCTGGGTGACAGAGAAAAAAAAGTGACAATAGAGAAAAAAGAAAGTGACAATAGAAAAGAGTGAGGTAAATTGGACATCTATGTGGAAGAAAAGAAGAAAAATTGACTTCAACCACATTCCATAGGTAGAAATCAATTTCATCTGTATTATAAATACGTAAAAAGTTAAACAATAAAATTTCATTGGTTATAACAGAATATGTTAAGCATTGGCATGATAGTAAATTGCTTAAATAAAGTGCAAATACAGCATTAGGGATAAAAATACCAATAATTTCAAATACATCAAAATTGTAGGTTTTTTCCCTAGCAAATATCATCTATGAGACAATGAAAATACAACTTGCTGAGTGGGAGAAAATATCTGCAATACAACATACATAAGCCACAAAAGGTTTTGTGTTCAGAATTTATAAACATTTTAATGACACAATAAGACAGACAGAAAAAGCTGAAGAGAAAATAGGGCAAACGTGAAAAGCAATTTACAAAACTGGATATCCAAAAGGCCAATTAACAAAGAACAAATGTATGCAATCTCATACTAATCAGAAAATTACAAATTAAAACCACATTAGATTTCACTATATAGCCACTAATGATAAGGTTGACAAGTATTTAGAGAAATGAGAATTCCCATAAAATCTTTATATTATAGTAAAATTTGGCATGTCCACTTGGAAAACTCTTTGGCATTGTCTACCAAATTTGAATGTATGCATATTCTATGACTCAGAAATTTCCCTCCTCACTTTATAACTAAAAAAATGCATGAGCGACAACAAACATGTAAAAGGAATTGTAGCAGCATGAATTATAATATTCAAAAATTGAAAACAACTCAGATATCCATTAGCAATTCAATGGATAAATAAGTTTTGGTTTACTCATACAATGGAATGCTAAACAGCGATGAAAATGAAGGAATGCAATACCAAAAACATGTCTCACAAATACACTGTTGATGAATACATGAAAAATAAAAAGGGTATTACATATCATATATTCCTTTTGCAAAAAAGTGAAAAAAATGCATATAATCACTTAGACTTTTGCTAGAAGGGAAAGTGTATTGAGGGGAGGGATAAGGAAGAGTGCTGTAGATACTGCCAATGTTCTATTTCTTTACCTGGGTGGTGGTTTTTGAGTGTGCTCCCTTTGTGAGCAGTCATTGTGCTGTACTTGTGATTTGTACATTCCGTTGTATATATATATTTCAATAAATAGTTTGTACTTTTTGTAGAGATAGAGTTTCACTATGTTGCCCAAGCTGGATTTGAACTCCAGGGCTAAAGTAATCCTCCTACATCAGCCTCCTAAGTAGCTAATGCACCTGGCCAAAATAGTTTAGTTTTTCCTGACCTATGGGAAATCTATGATACTTAATGAAATATAGGTATTGAAAATATATTAAAGGCATGTTATTAAATCTTGACATATCTGGAACAAATTAAGTCTTTATTTGAATTTGAAAAATGGTTGATAATTCACCAGATAAGCTTGTTGGAAGGACTTTCCAAAGAAAAGTTGATGTTTATTTTCATATTCATGTTGAATAAATATGTGTAAAAGTCTTTTCCTGAAAACCAAGTTTTACAAAATTAGTTTAAGTAATTTAAGAAGCGCTTATGTAATGTAAATCAAATCTACTTCATCAATGATAAATTCTGTTTTAGTACAGTGAATTTTGTGAGGATATTTCTAGTCTTAAAATTGAAGCAAATTTTATTAAGTATGTCATCCAATGCCACATACTATGCCAGGATAGCAATAATTGTTATTTTAAAATAATAGATTAATGAATTATTCCTTGAAATCTGCCAATAGTTTAGAATTTTTTAAAAAATGTTCTCATCTTCTATGCCTTAGAGAGAATAATAATACCTGTTTTTGTTTGTTTTTTGCTTTTGTTTTTGTTTTGGATTCAGAGTCTCTCATTCTGTTGCCAGGCTGGAGTGCAGTGGTGGCAATCTTGGCTCAACGCAACCACCACCTCCCAGGTTTAAGTGATTCCCCTGCCTCAGCCTCCCAAGCAGCTGGGACTAGGCACGTACTACCATGACCATCTAATTTTTGTATTGTTATTATTTTTTTTTAAGACCGAGTTTCGCTCTTGTTACCCAGGCTGGAGTGCAATGGCGCTAACTCGGCTCACCACAACCTTTGCCTCCAGGGTTTGGGCAATTCTCCTGCCTCAGCCTCCTAAGTAACTGGGATTACAGGCACACACCACCATGCCCAGCTAATTTTTTGTATTTTTAGTAGAGACGGGGTTTCACTATGTTGGCCAGGATGGTCTCAATCTCTTGACCTTGTGATATGCCTACCTTGGCCTCCCAAAGTGCTGGGAATACAGGCTTGAGTCACAGTGCCAGGCCAAATCCTCTATTGATTCTGAATCATATTCCTTCCATTTCACTCAAAATTTATAAATTATACCAATAACTTCTAGAATGCTGATTATCTAGAACTCTTCTAAAATGTGTACCTTAAAATAATTGGTATTATAGACAATTATTTCAGATAGTATATTCATTAGAGTTTATAAATTTTAAAAAAAGTATCTGATTTTTTTTTCTTTTTTTCTTTTTTTGAGACAGAGTCTCACTCTGTCACCCAGACCAGAGTGCAGTGGCACAGTCTTGGCTCACTGCAACCTTTGCCTCCCAGGCTCAACAGGGTCTCCTGCCTCAGCCTCCTGAGTAGCTGGGATTACAGGCATGTGCCACCACACCAGGCTAATTTTTGTATCTTTAGTAGAGACATGGTTTCACCAAGTTGGCCAGGCTGGTCTCAAACTCCAGACGTCACATGATCCACCCATTTCAGCATCGCAAAATTCTAGCCAGGCATTGTGGCCCATACCTGTAATACTAGCACATTAGAGTCTGACTTTTAAAAGACTCATAGTTTTGACTTACAACAGACTGTTACTAAACTAATTGTTCCCTCTAACAAGAATAATCTCTTTGAAGTCACAACCTGAAGTGCTTCAGCATGAGAGAGACTTGTTTAGAAAGAGTAAGTTTTACTAAATCAAGAATTATTGCCTATGTTATTTAATTTATGTATATGTGAAAATCATGCCTTATATTTGGGATGATTTTTGATTTTTAGAGTCATTTGTTTCCAGAGAAAATTAAATGATATTTTCAGCAATAATATTTTATTTGTACTAGGAAACATCTGATTTATTTTTCAATCACAATAATAGCAGGCTGTTAAAACATCAGTGGCAGAGCATAGGCACTCTGTTTCCATGACTGTGATATCTACCCTTATCTCACTTATTATTACATTATCATATTTACATGCCCACTAACAACAAAATGCTGATATGCTGGTAAAAAAATATGAACATTAAAATTAAAAGATGATACAGTAGTTCATGTTGATTTCTTTTACATTTAGTTACAGCTTTCTTTGGTAAATATCATTTTTCACATTTAATTATATATTAACAAGCAGTGATTATGATGTGTAACTCCTTTTGGAAAATAAATCACTTAAATTGACCTACTTTAATTTTATTCATTATCTCTAACTGTTATTAAAACCTGTATTTGACATATGTGAATATTATTTGATCTTTTCAAACCACATTCATTCTCATTAAGAAAGCCCCAAGACATTTTCTTTCAGAATATTTTTCAAATATTCTGGGATTTTACTAGTTATGTGAAATGTGACAGCACTTTCAAGTTCTTTATTATGGTTTCCTTCTACAGTGAGAAGCAATTATTCCACATGTATTAGTGCCTGGTTTTGAACTTAATATTTAAGCAATTAGTATCTGTATCTATAAATTAATACATTTATATTCCTTACCTAGTTCTAATCATACAAAATGAGTAAAAACTGTCTTTTGGGTGCATTAGTCTTAAAAGTAAAAACTGTTTATTTGATGTTAAAGCTCAATTAAACTCAATTTTGGAAAAGTGAAGGTAAATTTTTGACACACTTCTGGCTGATTCTATTTCTAGTTCTTTATGAAAGAGGACAACTAAAGAAACATTCATATTACCTTTCAAAGGAAAAATGTCTATTTTAGACAAATTGTACTTGTTTTTATATTTTTATACCCAGTAATTGCTGACAAAGATGTTCACATAATAATCTACTAAAATTATTTGAACTTTAGTATAGGCCCTTTAGCTTTGAATTAAATAATATATTCAGCTGTTAAAAATAATTTTAAGCACTGACAAATATATTTATATCTATCAGTATAGACAGATTTATACACTTATTATGCTGATTAATGTATGATTAATATAGAGGTTATCATTTCAAAATGAATTTGTCTGACTTTTTAGCGAGATAAAGAAAGTACTTGTGCTATGCCTTGAGCTATCTCTATTATTTGAAAGGTATAAGCTTTTCAATTTTAAGTACCTGAAATAGCTTTTGCAGAAATTTAAATTAATTTATTTACATTGTTTTCTATTAGACTGGCTGATATGATAGGTACAATTGCATTTTACTAGCCAAAATTCATTATTTCTCTGTGCTGTTTATTATCAGTTGGGTAAGTCCACCTACCAGTCTCATATAAATGAAAATATGCAAGCTGGTGATTAAAGTCTGATGGCTAGACAAGGATAAGGCCTATGCTGGAAAGCAATGCTTCCATATTTTTGCCAAAAATAAATTTTGCTAATAGGACAAACTTTCATAGCTCTGGTACAGTGATCTGATGGTGCTGTTCAGATCCATGTGGAAAGCAATGCTTCTCTTTGGGGAAAAGTAAAGCTTTCCAGCCCATACAGCCTTCCAAGGAAAATCAAGGAGTATGAAACAATACAGATAACTTCCAGGAAAACAGATGACTCTGAAACAGATCTATAACAAAACTTTATTGAATTAAAATAAAATAAAAAGCAAGCCAGGCATGGTGGCTGATGCCTGTAATCCCAGCTTTTTGGTAGGCTGAGGCAGGGGTATCACTAGAGGCCAGGAGTTCAAGACCCGCTGGGGCGACATGGTGAAACCTCATCTCTACAAACCCCCACACCCCAAAATTAACCTGGCATGGTCACAGATGCCTGTAGTCCCAGCTACTCTGGAGGCAGAGGTGGGAGGATAGCTTGAGTCTGGGAGATCAAAGTGCAGTGGACAAAGATGTCCCACTGCTGTCCAGCTTGAGTGACAGAGTGAGACCCTGTCTCAAAACAAGAAAAAAAAAATAACATTGATACTCTAACCTCCATAAGCCCCTGCTCTGACTGGTGAACCACAGTGATACTTTGGGTCTACAGAATCAATGTCAAGTTATCTCTGAGAATTATTACACTTCTTATAGAGATGGTGGGAGGATAATTAACAGTATACATTTTGGAAGAATTGTAAGGACCTTACTCAAAGGTACATGACATTTCTCATTTTGAAGGGGTTCTGGGCCCGTGATCTGGAGCTCTCCTCACATTTATTTCCTGTAGCAATAGTAAATAATTAGTCCCTTTCAGAATCAGTGACCAAATCTTACATGATAAATTCTCTGTAGCATTCCAGTCTCCCTAAATCTATTGGCAACCTTCCTTTGTATGACCAAAATGAAGTTCAAGTGTTTTTTATCTTCATATAGTGTAGGCTATTGTTTGGCTCCTATTTCAGTTAATCAAGCAAAGTATAAGAGACATTCCTAGCCCATCAAGTTAAACACTGAATCTCTGCTGCAGAGGGCTAATATCAATAAATCTAGCTCCGTCCAACTTAGTGTATTTTTCTACCCTTACCCTACAAATTATAAAATCCATTCTACACTGATTCTTCAGTATTCTGCCTACACGAATTAGCTAAATCATGCCAATACTTTGGTATATATGACATCTTATCTCAGGTCTCACTTTATTCTTCACAATTTAGGACTTGCCGAAACTGGGGTCTTGGAATAGTGCAAACGAAGGGTCAGTGAACTATATATGGAATAGGGGATGAAAATTTGTTTCTGTAAATAAAGTTCTATTGGAATACAGCCAAATCCAGTAGTTTATACGTTATCTATGGTTGCTTTTGCACTACAACAACAGAGATGAGCAATTACGGCAGAAGGAAGTAACCTGTAAAAACTGCAGCCAAGGAAGGGAATGGAAAGTGGGCAGAAACAAAGCCACATCACTGGGGAAGGTCACAACCCCAAGACATATATTTATTAAACAATCAAGTTTAATTGTAAGATTATGAACTGTTCTTTCTCCCCTATACTTTAATGAAACAGAAATAGGACTCCAGAGTAATAATGGTGGGTTATTTTGGAAAGACCAGTAAAACACGCACTCTGTGGAAGGGAATCATGGAAACTCAAATTAACAGGGGTGACAAAAAACAAGGACAATAGAGAAATTTAAGCCTCTGGTACATACAGTGTCAGCAAATATTAAACAGAGATAAACTCCTAACCAGTTTAAAACAAATCCTCCCAATAACATCCCATTTATCTCAGTTCCTATTACTCAAAACATTTATGACTTTTAACCAATATATTACAAGGCATATCAAAAGACAAAAAAAATAAAAAACTATCTGAAGTGACAAAACAAGAATCACAATCAGATTCATATATAACACAAATGTTGAAAGTGTCCAGCAGGATACTGAAAATTCTTGTGGCCAAAATATTAATGGCTATAATGAAAAAAAGTTCACAACATGCAAGAACACATGGGAAATGTAATCAGAGAGAAGGAAACTCAGAAAAAATCAAATGGAAACACTAGAAAACAAAATGCTTTAATAGAATTTTAGAATATCCTTTACAGGCTCATTGATATACGTGACAGGACCAAGGAAAGAATCATGGAGTGGACGAAATGTCTAGGTTAAAAAAATTAATAAAAGAACCAAAACAGAAACAAAATAGAAGATCCAAGAACTACAGTCAATTTCAAAAGGTGTTAATATGCATAACTGGAATACAGGCAGGGAAAGAGAAAGAAAGGAGCAGAAGAAATATTTCAAGTAATTCCCAAAACTTTTGTAAAATTGATGACGGACATAAAACCACACATCCAGGGAGCTTAGAGAACACTGAAAAGAATAAATATCACATAATCCACACATATTATTTTCAAATTGCATAAAACCAAAGTCACAACAAATTCTTGAGAGATGCTGGGGATAAACAATACATATGGCCTAAATATAAACAAGGATAAAAGTTACATTGGGCTTATTATCAGAAACCATGTGAAATATTTAAAGTATTGAAAGAAAAAAAGGCCATCAACCAAGAAAATTATAATCAGAGAAATTATTCGACAAACCTGAAGGAGAAATACTTTCTGAGAAAATCAAAAAATGAGGGAATTCATCATGATCAGCTCTGTTCAGGAAAAAACAAAGTTAAAAAATTATTCTGACCAAATGAAAATGATAAAGGTCAGAAACTTGAATCTACATAAAGAAGGTAAAAGTGTCAGATAAAAGAATAAAGGAAGGTACAATAAATATTTTCTTTTTCTTATTCTTAATGGATCTAAAAGAAAGCTGCTTAAGGAAATAATGGTAACAATATATTGGGTGATCTTATAGCAGAGTGATCAGGGAAATGAATGAGAGCAATATGAGAAGTAACAGGATGAGAGTACTGGAAATAATATGTGATAAGGTACATACACTACACCTAAAGTGATATGATATCATTTGAAGGTGGGCTTTGGCTAAAGTGTATATTATAAACACTTGAGCAAAACAAAAACTGAACTGATAAGCTAATGGAAGACATAAAAAGATTTTTAAAAGTTTCCATCACTACTAGAAGAGACAGAAAATGAGAAAAAAAATTACAGAATATACGCAAAGAATATAAAACTGTTATAAATATGGTAGATACTAATCCAACAATATCAATAATTGCTTTAAATATAAATGCTCTCTATGTAAAAGTTAAAAAGACAGAGACTGTCAAAGTGAATTTAAAAAGTATACGCACTGCATGTTGGCAACAAGAAACCATATTACATTTAAAGACATAGGTTAAAATAAAGGGCTGGAGAAAAACATAATATGCCAATGTTAATCAAATGAAAGCTAAAATTGTTATATCAATTTCAGATAAAGCAGATTTCAAAACAAAAAATATTATCAGGGTTAGAGAGAGGTATTACTTCACAATAAATATGACAATTTTACAAGAAGATATAGCAATTCGAAATGTATACACTTGACAAAATGTCAAAATACATGAGAAAAAAAGATAGAACTGAAAGAATAAATGGACAAATCTACCGTTACATTTTAAGACTTTAAAACAAATCTGTCAGTAATTAATAGATCAGGCAGAAAAAGACTGAACTGAAAAGACCATTAATCAAATGTATAAAGTTGCCATTTACGCATAGTCTATCCAACAACAGCAGAAGCCAAATTAATTTCAATCTAACATAAAACATTTCCCAAAACTGATCATATTTTGGGCCATCAGACAAACACATCTTAACAAAATTATGTATTGAAATCATACAAAGCACATTCTCAGGTCACAATAAAATTGTAAATATTGTAAGTAGAAGTAAAAAGAGTATAGTAAACATTAAAGTGAAATAAATAAAGTATAACTGGAAATGTGTCCATGTGCTTGAAAATTAAATAGCACACTTTGAAGCAGTCCATGAGTCAAATAAGATGTCTCAAGATAACAGAACAATTATTTTGAATTAAACAGCAATACAAATACAACATATAAACGTTTGTGAGATGTAGTGAAAGTAGTGGAGAGAGGGCAATTTCCAGAATTAGATTCATAGATTAGAAAAAGAGACCTAATATCAGTCACATCAGATTCCATCTTAAGGAAACAATAGGATGGAGAGAAAATTAAACCTAAAACAAACAGAATAAAAATAAAAAATTACAGCAGAAATCAAATAAAACATAAAAACAACAGTAGACAATAGTAGAATAATAATAGGAAATAGCAGAAAAACAATAGTAAAAATGTCCCAAACTCATAGATTTATACTATCAATAAAAATTGATTATTCTGTATACAGGTTAATGAAGGAAAAAAGAAAGAAGGCACAAATTATCAAAACCAGAAATGAAAGATGTTTTGTCACTACTGATTCTGTACACATAAAATGTTACCAGTTCTCCACAACATCTTCCAGAAAGTAAAAGCACATGAAACTGTTAGCACATGTTCTGGGCCAGCATTACTCTAATACCAAAAGCAGAAAAAAAAAAAAAAGAAGATGAGAAAGGAAAGTAACAGACCAACATTTCTCATAAACACCAAAGGAAAAAAACTCAACAAAACAGCAAATCTAATCCAACAATATATGCAAATGTACTCTACAATCAAGTGGGATTTATTACAGATATGTAAAGCATGTTAGCCTTAGGAAATCAAACAACAGTCATAAGAAGAAATATCAAATGATTATATTAATTGATGCAGAGAAAGCCATTTGACACAATTCAATACTATTCATGATATAAAAATAAAAACTCTCAGTAAACTAATAACATAATAAAACTTTTTCAACTATAAAAGGAATATTCATAAACAACCTACTGCTAACTTCATACTCAATAGTGAGAGAATGTATATCCTTAATCTAAGATCATCAACAATGCAAGGAAGTCCTCTCTTTTTCACCACTCCTATTCAACATCATAATGAATGTCTATCTAGTGTATTAAAATAAGAAAAGTAACCTATAAAGATTAGAAAAGAAAAAAATAACACTTTTTTCACAGAGGATATGATTACCTATTTTTAAAAATCTCCATATGTGTACAAAAAATCTTCAGAAACTAATAACCAGGTATAGTTTTCAGGACAGCATGTTTTCAAGATAAAAGGCCAATCTCCAAAACCCATTTGTTGTGCTACGTACAAGAAGTACATAACTCAATTTTGAAGTTTCAAAAACTTACAACAGCATCAAATGGGTAATATATGGAAAAGTCTAACAAAATATGTACATAACATGTATAAAGAAATCTGTAAAATGCTTCCAAAGAGACCAAAGGAAATCCAGATATCTACGGAAATATTTCATGTACATAGATTGCAAGACTTAATATCATTAAGATGTTAATTTTCCCCACCTTGATCTATAAATTTAATGCAATCTCAATTAAAATTCTGGGGGAAAACTTTTATATGTGAACAAACTGATTCTAAAGTTTGCATGGAAAGAAAACAGATATAAAGCAGACATGCAATACCAATTTAAAAAAATAGAGTTGGTAGACTGATGTTACATAACTTAAGATTTACTATAAAGTTACAACAATCCAGAAGACATGATATCCATGAATTAATAGATCAATAAATTAGAATAAAGACCCAGAAAGGAGGCCCACAAATATATGGTCATCTTACTATTGACAAAGGAGCTCAGAAAGGATAGACATTTCATCAAGTGGTACTTGAATGACTAAATATTTGTATGCCAAATATATTCATACATATGCATATATACAGTTAAACATTTTTTTTAATTTTCACCAGCTTAAAAAGGAATCACATAGTGTTTACCTATCAGCCCTCTACATCATATAAATAAAATAGAGCACCAAAATATATCAAGGAACCTAAAAAACCATATAAACAAATCAAAAGTCATAGTTGGAGACTTCAATACTGTACTTTCAATAATTGATAGAATAACAAGACAGAAGATCAATAGGGAAATATAACACTTGAATAACACTATAAATCAACTTGACCTAGCAGTCATCTATGGAACATAATCTGTGGAACACTCTACTCAAAAATGGAATACATTATTCACAATGTATATTTTTAGCAAATTGAATGGAATTATAAGTCAATAATGGGGGGTGCAGTGACTCACTCCTGTAATCGCAGCACTTTTGGAGGCTGAGGCAGGAGATCACCTTGAGGTCAGGAGTTTGAGACCGCTCTGGCCAACATGGTGAAATCCTGTCTCTACTAAAATACAAATATTAGTGGGGCATAGCAGTGGGTGCTTGTAATTCCAGCTGCTTGGGAGGCTAAGGGAGGTGAATCACTTGAACCTTGGAGGTGGAGGTTGCTGTGAGTTGAGATCATGCCATTGCACTCCAGCCTTGGTAACAAGAGCAAAACTCCATGTAAATGCTGTCTCAAGTAAACAAACAAACAAATAAATAAAATAACAATAGAAAAAAATGGGGAAGTGAAGATATATGAATTTTTAAATTTGCGATTATTATAGATAGATACCAGTAATACATATTTATGAAGTAAGTGTGACATTTTAATACATGCATACAATTTGTAATAAACAAATCAGGATAGCTGGGGTATCTATCACGTCAACTATTATCTATTTTGTATGTAAGGAATATTCCAATTTCACTCTTTCATTTATTTTGAAATATATAATAAATTATTATAACATCTGCAGAAACTAAACAATACCCTATTACATAACCAATGGGTCAGAGAATAAATCAAAGTGATACTAAAAAATACTTAATAAAAATGAAGACACAACCTATTAAACTTACAGAATGCAAGTACAAATTGCTGAGACAGAAATTTATAGCTGTAAATATCTATATTTTGAAATAAGAAAAATCTCAAATCATTAACCAAATCTCCCATTTGAAAATTTTGAATGAAATAAGAGGAAACTAAATATACAACAAGCAAAAGGAAAAAATAATAAACATTAGAGTAAATTAAAGAAATAGACAATAGGAACACAAATGAGAAAGTCAGTGACACCAAAAGATGGTAATTTGAAAAGATAAAAATAAAACCATGCTTTTTTTCTTGCTCTTCATTTGTTTGGTAAATCTTCCTCCATCCCTTTATTTTGAGTCTATGTCTGTCTTTGTATGGAAGACAGGTCTCCTGAATACAGCACACCAATGGGTCTTGACTCTTTATCCAATTTGCCAGACTCTGTCTTTTGATTGGGGCATTTAGTTCATTTACATTTAAGGTTAATATTGTTCTATGTGAATTTGATCCTGCCATTTTGATACTGGCTAGTTGTTTTGCCCATTAGACACAGTTTCTTAATTGTGATGATGGTCTTTACCACTTAGTACGTTTTTGCAGTGGCTGATACTGATTGTTCCTTTCCATGTTTAGTGCTTCCTTCAAGAGCTCTTGTAAGGCAGGCCTGGTGGTGATGAAATCTCTCAGCTATTGTTTGTCTGTAAAGGATTTTATTTCTCCTTCACTTATGAAGCTTAGTTTGGTTGGATATGAAATTCTGGGTTGAAAGTTCTTTTCTTTAAGGATGTTGAATATTAGCCCCCATTCTCTTCTGGCTTATAGGGTTTCTGCCAAGAGATCCACTATGAGTCTGATGGGCTTCCATTTGTGGGTAACCCGACCTCTCTTTATGGCTACCCTTAGCATTTTTTCCTTCATTTAAACTCTGGTGAATCTGACAATTATGTGCCTTGAATCTGAGGATTATGTGCCATGAATATGATGATTATGGGGTGGCACTTCTTAAGGAATATCTTTGTGGTGTTCTCTGTATTTCTGGGATTCAAATTTTGGCTTGGCTTCCTATGTTGGGGAAATTCTCTTGGATAATATCCTGAAGAGTGTTTTCTGGCTGGATTTATTCTTCCCATTATATTCAGGTACACTGATCAAACGTAGATTAGGTCTTTTCACATAATCCCATATATCTTGGAGTATTTGTTCATTTCTGTTCACTCTTTTTTCTTTAATCTTGCTTTCTCATTTTATTTCATTGAATTGGTCTTCAATCTCTGTTATTTTTTTCTTCTGCTTGATTGATTCAGCTATTAAAATGTGTGTATCCTTCATGAAGTTCTCATGCTGTGTTTTTCAGCTCCATTAAGTTGTTTATGTTCTTCTCTAAACTGGTTATTCTAGTTAGCATTTCTTCTAACCATTTTTCAAGGTTCCTAATTTCTTTGCATTGGGTTAATCTAAAATTGACCATATAATTGTAAGAAAATCACACCTCAGCAAATGCAAAATAACTGAAATCTTAATAAACAGTCTCCCAGACCACAGTGCCATCAAGTTAGGACTCAGGATTAAGAAACTCATTGAAATCTGCACAACTACGTGGAAACTGAACAACTTGCCCCTGAATGACAACTGGATTAACAATGAAATGAAGGCAGAAATAAAGATGTTCTTTGAAACCCATGAGAATGAAGACACAACATACCAGAATCTCTGGGACACATTTAAAGCAGTGTCTAGAGAGAAATTTATACCAATAAATGCCTACATGAGAAGTGAGGAAAGATCTAAATTTGACACCCTATCACCAAAATTGACAGAGCTAGAGGAGCAAAATTTTTTTTTTTAAAAAAACAACTCAAAAGCTAGCAGAAGACAATGAATAACTAAGATCAGAGCAGAACTGAAGAAGATAGAGACACAAAAAACCATTAAAAAATCAATAAATCCAGGAGCTATTTTTTAAAAGATCAACAAAATAGACAGACTGTGAAAATGGCCATGCTGTCCAAAGTAATGTATAGATTCAATACTATCCCCATCAAGCTACCATTCTACCATTAACCTTCTTCACACAACTGGAAAAAAAAATTCTTAAATTTCATATGGAACAGAAAGACAGCCCACATAGCTATGACAATCCTAAGCAAAAAAAAAAAAAAAAAAACAAAGCTGGAGATATCAAGCTACCTGACTTCAAACTATACTACAAGGCTACAGTAATCAAAACAGCATGGTGCTGGTACCAAAACAGATATAGACCAATGGAACAGAACAGAGGTACAACCACACGTCTACAACCATCTGATCTTTGACAAAGTGGACAAAAACAAGCAATGGGGAAAGGATTCCCTGTTTAATAAATGGTGTTGGAAAAACTGGCTAGCCATGGGCAGAAAACAGAAACTGGACCTCTTCCTTATACCTTATACAAAAATTAACTCCAGATGGATTAAAAATTTAAACATAAGACCTACGCCATAAAAACTCTAGAAGAAAACCTAGGCAATAACATTCAGGACATAGGCATAGGCAAGGACTTCCTGACTAAAACGTTTTGGTTTTGAGCAATGGCAACAAAAGCAAAAATAACCAAATGGAATATAATTACACTGAAGTGCTTCTGCACAGCAAAAGAAACAATTGTTATAGTGAACCAACAACCAACAGAATGGGAAAAAAATTTTGCCATTTACCCATCTGATGAAGGACTAATATCCAGAATCTACAAAGAACTAAAACAAATTTACAAGAAAAAAACAAACTACCCCTTCAAAAAGTGGGTGAAGAATGTGAACAGGCACTTTTCAGGAGAAGACATTTATGTGACCAGCAAACTTAAGAAAAAATGCTCATCATCACCGGTCATTAGAGAAATGCAAATCAAAACCACATTGAGATACTACCTCTCAGTGCAGCCATTAAAAAGGATGAGTTCATGTCCTTTGCAGAAACATGGATGAAACTGGAACCATCATTCTCAGCAAACTAACACAAGAACAGGTAACCAAACACCACATGTTCTCACTCATAAGTGGGTGTTGAACAATGAGAACACATGGACACAGGGAGGGGAACATCACACATGGGGGTCTGGGAGGTTGGGGACTAGAGGTGGGATAGTAGTAGAGGGAGCAGATTGGGTTAGAATTTCTGTCCCTGGCTTATTTCACTTGGCACAACATCTCTGATGTTCAACCATTTGTCACAAATGACAGAATTTCATTCTGCTTAATGGCTGAATTGTATTTCATTTTATGTATGTTTTATTCATTAATCTGGAGATGTGAATTTAGATCAATTTTATATCATGGCTACGATGAATAGCACTGCGATAAACATGAGAGTGTAGATATCTAAAAATACGTAGTTTTCTGACCTGAGAAATGTAAGGATAATATTGCTATTTATTTCCATTAAACCAGAAAATACAAACAAACAAAATAATCATGAGGACAAATGAGAGGATGTTTTTCTCATCTTTCAAATTGAAATCCAAAACTTTCCAGTTAACTATTGGTGTAACCATATTTATTTTAGGAACCATGACAGCTAAGTATATCTGTTTAAGACTCTGGTCAGAGCAGCCTTTGAAATGGCATCCACAGTTCTTGCCATCACAGAGAATAACTGCTGCTAAACAATGTCTCTGGAGACAGCTCAGAAGTGTTACTATCCCTCTGCCCTTGTGATGCTTATGGGTTGAGACAACAGTACCTTGCCTTACCTCTGACCAATATAAACTTTTGATTACTTTCCTGTGGCCACTGAGGCACAAGACACTTCAGTAGACATTTCACACACACATATAAAACTCAGAAATGCAAGATTGCAGATTCTTCGGAAGCAAACTTTAACCATTTGAAAATGCAATGAAGAAGACAAATTATTCTCCAATTTTATTTTAACAATGCAATGGAATTTGAGTCTCTTTGAAGATGTAGTGAGACCAAAACCTCAGTTTTCCCTGAAGCTGTGAATATCATAAATGAGTACCTTCTGATAGCCCTTTATCTGACCAGCCCTTATCTGCCCAGCAATTTGTATACCTCCTGCCACTATCAATACTTTTTTTGATAAAAAAAAAAATTAGTGAACAATCTTTATGCAGTGGAAACTCTAGACCTCATAAATGACTTTCTGCTTATTGATGTAATTTTTTGTTTATTTCAGAAGACATTAGTTTAAAAGATGGGCAAAAAGAGATAGGAAGTATATATTTATGAAATGAATACAGGTAAAACATTTCCAAAAATATTATAGATTTGATTTTCATTACTAGCCAGGACATAAATCGGGTAACAATTTCTGCTTCTTTTAAGGAATAGTCCGTATTTTTTCTTTTAATATATAAAGAGCATGACTTTGATAATTTTCTTTGAGATGAGGCTATGGTCTGAATATTTGTGTCCCCATAAGATTTGTATGCTGAAATGCTAATTCTTAAGTTGGTATATAAGGAAGTGGGACATTTGGGACATGATTAGGTCTAGGGAACAGTCTTTTATAAAAGCAGTCAGAGAAAAGCTCCCTTGCCCATTCTCCCTGTGAGGTTATGAGGAAGCCAGCTGTCTATGAAGAAATAAGTCTTTATCAGACACCTAATCTGCTGGTACCTTTGTCTTGGACTTCTCAGTCTCCAGAACTGTGATAAATTTTGGTTGTGTATAAGTCACCAGTCTATGGTATTTTGTTATGGCAGCCTAAATGGAACTAGAACGATGTCCAATCCCAATGACCTTATCTGTGTGGCACTCAGTAGTGAATTTAGTAGGGCATTCAGTATATAGAAATAGCCATTTATGACAGCAAATAAATAAACATTGTGGGAGAATGAGTTGTAAAACCACAGCAATGACTGAAGCAACAATCACAACAACAACAAAAAACTATCATTTGGAAATAAATTCTACCCCAGACACAAACGGCAGTCTTATTGACAGAAGTCACAAAAATAATTTCATTTATGCACATTCAATATTTGAAAGCATTTTGAATTAAAATGGCCACAATTCTCAAATGCATTATAAATATTTTATCTGAAAGTATACATGGTAATATTTTAAAATAAAATATGTATTTTATATAAAGAATGTGTAATAGAAAATATATTTTTTAAGCTAGAATTTAATGCTGCACTAACTTAGCTAGCAGAAAGCACAATTGAAGCTAAATTCAAAAACCAGAGAACTATAAATTCAGTCACCGGGGGATTCATGTGGAATGCTTGTGAACTTCCAAATAGAAATCCTTTAGTATTCTATTAAGAGCTGCTATAAAATTTATACAGTAGTTCCTTAGATGGAGCAGAACATTTTTCCCCTTTTTGATTCTTCACTTTACTTTTTTCTTTTCAAATTCTCTTTTACAAAAGAAATTAATTAAAATTTACTGAGAAATTGATGTAGCTGATCATTTTCATGTTTTCATAATGTATCTTTTTTTTCCTAAATAATCACTACTTAGCTAGGAGCAATTATATATTTACATTTCATAGATCTTGGGATTTTTTTGAGTGGGATTTCTTCTATAGCCCTGAAATCCCACTTAAATATCCTGCAATTTTGGTCTATAAAAAATATGCAATTTCATTGTATTCTTAAAGTTTTTAACAGAATCTAGAGGTTTCAACATAATCACTTGCAAAGAAATATATTCTTCAGTTATCAAAAATCAGCTTTTGAATTTTATTTTGCATAATATAATATTATTTACTATATAATTCATTTGAATACATTCATATATACCATTATTTGCTGAGTTTATCGATGTAACAGTTAAAGATACACTAAGAAATGTGCCTTGTTTACATATGTGTTTGGGGAAAGAACATAGGAAGATAGGTGTTTCTGTTGATTTTTTTTAATCAATTTATGTCAAACAAAGCTATCTACTGGGACAACCTCTGGGAAACAAAAATCAGAAGCCAGAAAATCAGCTTTTCCTTCTGCCTTTTCACTTTGTTGATAATGTTCCAGGACAATTCCCATTAAATATATCCTATCTAGCATCACAAAACCCTTACATTCTAAAATAATGATAACAATAAAAGGTACTGATCCTGATATCTGTCCAATATAAGTACTACACATTTTTAAAACCTAGTAGATATACATTAGAGTGAAGTTCTTTATACAACATGAGTAGGTTTTGCTTTTTTTCTTACTTTTTTCCAGCTATTAGCTTGAGCCTTCTTTTACCTAGGTTACCTTGGCCTGACCCACAAATAGAAAGTTGTTTAAAGTAATAAAAGATAAATGATTTTCAACTTCTAATCAGTAAGCAGCCTGCAATTGTCTAAAAATAAAATATGATTTTACACCTAGAGTGCACATGTCAGCTACCTGAAAAGTTGTCAGTTGACAACCTAGAACCTGCATTTTGTGTTTCATTATTTAAATTTGAAGTTTTTGACTTCCACTTATACTTTTTGACACAAATTGCACCAAATGCCATGCCTTGTAACCATATACCATTCTTTCAGATTTTTCATTTTTTTAAATTAAAAGTAACTGATTAGTCAAACAAAACAAAACAAAATTGGATTTTTATGACATCTTATAAACTGTGGTCATTTTAGCAGAAATTTAATTTTCCATTCAAGTGTTTTTAATGTGTTTAAAATTGTATTATACAGCATCCACAATCCAATAAATCAAAAGCATTCACAGGTATTCATAAATATCCTGCAGATCTTTTATGTATGTACATATATATGTATATGTATGTGTGTATATATGTATACATGTATACACGCATGTATATGTGCATATGTATGTATATATATGTGTGTATGTATGTATACACATACATATACATACATACACACATGTATACATATATATGCACACATATGTATACACACATATATACACACACATATATACACATGTATACACATATACACACACATATATACACATATATATACACGCATATATATACACACATATATATACATACATACGCACATATACATGCACATATATATACACATGTATATATATATATATATATATATACATACACATATATATGTGAACAGAGAGCTTCCACATGCAACAAACATGTTGATTTTATCTGTCAATCCACAGTGATATTAAGTAATTTATAATGGAAATAATTATCTATTCATGAGCATTTATAATAAAAAATATGGAAAAACCCTATGTACTGTTTCCAATTTTTCCCATGGCAACATCTTGTAAACTATAATACAATATCATAATGAGTATATTGACACTGATACAGTTACGATACAAGAAAATTTTCGTAAGTGCAATGACCCCTCCTGCTGCCACCTAATGCCCACCCCCACTTCCCTCCAACCCACACCCTCCTTTTTTCACCTCTGACAACTATTCCTCATTTTATTTTAAGAATATTATATAAATGGAATCAAACAGTATTTGACTTTGGAGCTTTTAATTTTTTTCCACTTAGCCACATTCTCTGGAAACACATCCAGGTTATTTCACGTATTAATGAGTTGTTCCTTTTTATTACTATTCTGCAGTATAGATATACCACGGTAACTTTAACTATTCACCTGTTGAAGGACGTTTGAGTTGTTTCCAGTTTGGGGTTATTATAAGTAAAGATATTGTAACATTTTATATGGAGGGTTTTATGGAACCCTAAGTTTTCAGTTTTCCAGGATAAATGTCTAGAAATGTAATTTCTGGATTGCGGGGTAGTTGTTTGTTTAGTTTAGTGGGAAACTGTCAAACGTTTTTCAGCGTGGCTGTACTGTTTTATATTCTAGTCAGCAGCATATGAGTGATCCAGTTTCTTTGCACCCTTCCCACCATACAGGAACTGGCCAAAGTTAATATTACTTGGCCTGCCCAGAGCTCCTTTAATAGCTCTGTGTGGACAATAAGAAAACCTGATGCCATCTGGCATATGGCAGTAGACTACTCAGAACTAAATAAAATAGTTTCCAAGATACATATTGCTGTGCCTAATAGATCTCTAGCAATAGAATAAATAATTCAAAATACTGGCAATTATGCCATATTAAATTTGGCGAATGCCAAATTTTTTTTTTAGCATACCTTTACACCCCAACTTAGAAGTGTTATACTGAAGATACTGTGATAACCTCTGAAGATTTGTCATTGCTACAGAAACATCTTGATGCATTTTGCATTCTCCTACAATCCAAAAGATAAGCCATCTACCCACAAAAAATACAAGGTTGTGCCTATTTTGGATCCCCCACTGGAAATCCTTCCAATGATACATGAAGGCATGACCACCCTTTCTGAAAACACCTGGTACTCAGATGGGTCGAGCCGAGGTAATCATCACGTGTGAACAACAGCAGCTATGCAATGGCAGACAGATACTACCTGGTTTGAGACGGGTATGCAACAAAGCAGTCAATGGGTAGAACTCTGAGGTGCATAGTTGGTTCATACCCAAGAGATGTGGCCTATAGCTCTCTGTACAGATAGTTGGGCAGTGTTTAAGCACCTTACAACTTGTCTTGCTTAATGAGCCTGAGATGATGTGTATGTGTCTAAAAAACCCTTATGAAGAGCTGCTTTGTGAAAAGACATTCGAGAAAGGCTACAAGAACCCACTGCAAACCTAATCGTATATCACACTTCAGCACACCACTCAGTTTCACCTTCTGGTAACATGGAGCAAATGCTCTAGCAAAATGGAGAACACTGGCTCACTCTTAATCCTGCCAGGTAGCTTATTGGGAATATGAACATAGCAGGCATCGCAGTCCAGAAGTGGACTAGCAAATAGCAAAGGGAGCAGGATTGTACCTCTTCTATGCAGATTTTGTGGCAGCAGTAGCAAAGTGCTTAGTCTGTTCCCGCTTGTGCCCCTGCTATATTCTACCTATACAAGACACATACATTAGAATTTTCCCTATACGACACTGGCAGATAGACTCTTTTCAACCCCTACTAGTAAGCTTGGGAGAGAAGCGTGCATTAATATGTGTAGATACTGCCACGGGATTGTTGCAGGTCTTTCTTTGCAAAACAACAAACAAAACAGCCACTGTTAGAGCTTGGAGGGATTCAGTGTCATGTATAGATGCTCTTGATGCATTGATGATAACCCGGGTACACATTTCATCGACAGGATTTCCAAGATTAGACATAAAAAGGTTATTATAGAATGGGGATTTCATTTGCCATATAATCCCCAATCCAAAGGGCTGATTGAAAGGAAAATGGCATTTCGAAGGCAAAAACACTTTCACAATCCTATACCTTTCATAAGCTGGTGAAGTTTATCCCTCAAGCCATCAAAAACTCTGATTCAGTTGAGACTAACATGGAGCTGGCACCATACCAAGGACTCAGGACCACCATAGAGGAAGGTCGATTAACCGTAGTTGTAAATGTGGTCTTACCAGATACATTTCTACTGGAGGTGATAAAAGAACAATGGTAAATGTTATTTGGGAATCCTGAAGTCCTTGAGCCAGGGGTGGGGATACTTGCATGGGTATTGAACTGCCAATTTTCCCCAAGTTGGACAGAGTATTACTTGCCAGAGATCAAGATATTCCATTACCAACTAAAGTGGGATCCATTGATCCTGTTTGAGTCTGAGCCAAAATACTCCACATACCAATATATTGGAATGCAGCCCCTTTTTAAGGGCACTCTGATTGGTCATTTGACATGGTTCTTTGCTGCCCCTGTAGTTTTACAGATAATACCAACACCTTAATCTTTTGAGCAGCATGTTTGATATGCAACCCCAGCCCATAGTCCTATGTCCTTACCAACAGAGATGAAGATGCTACAGTCCTGATGCTTGATGGGGAATAATTGCCCCAGCAGACACCTACTCACCTGCTAAACACTCCTATTTCTGCCTAGAGCCTTTGGTTTCTTTTGCTTCTCTGTTTATTTCTCTTGGTATGGATCCTGAGAACATGATGTTGAAATACATCACAAGTGGAAAATGAATTAATGCAATATGTCACCCACACCATCAAAATGACTGCAGCACCTCACACCTCCACCCCACAGATGCTCAGAAGGGGTGAGTACATGAGATTGCAAGTCCTGGATCAAAGAGGTGGAGTGTGAAGACAAAAGTGACTCCATCTTGAATGCAAATTCATCATGTTTACTTATTGTGAGCCCCAGTTCCTTGAATGCCTCCTGATTTCTACTTTATTTATTGTTCTTACTGTAAGAACATGTTCAATCTTGATTTTATCACACATATGGGATATAACATATCTAGCATTATTTAACAGTTTCTATAGAGTATGTACACCTTTTCCCTATGGTATATAAGCCCTGGGTTTGGGGAGTAACAGTTTGGAGATCTACCACTCTTAGGACCACACTTCTCTCTGTAAATTCCTCCAATTCAACATCCTTTACTGACAAACTAGATTTGTCTGCTTCACACTTTGTCTTCTCTATTTTTTCCACTCTGAGGTTTGCTTTGTATTAGGGTTCTTCCCTGGAACAGGTAGTGTCACTATTTTTTATTTTTGTCATTTTAATAGGTGTGCAGTGCTATTTCATTGGGGTTTAAATCTGGAATTACCTCACAGCTATCATGTTGGATATAGTTTCATGTGCTCATTTTTTATTCTTACATTCTTTACAATGAAACCCTTCTTCATGTCTTTGGCAACTTAGATTTGGTTTTTTATTATTTAGTTTTGCGAGCTCCTTACATAAAAATATTAGTCTTTTGTCAATATGTTTTATGTAATATTATCTCCATTCTATAGCTTGTGATGGCATCCTCTCTGTAGGGTATTTTGCAGAGAAAAATATTTTAATTTTATTTACTTATGAATTTACTTATTTTTAATTGACATAAACTTTATATATTTAAGGTGCACTACAGATGTTCTGATGTGTGTCTACTTTGTGGAATAGTTAAATCAAGCTAATTAACATATGGATTACTTTGAAAATTTATCCTTTTTTGTGTGTGGTTAGAAAACTTAAAATCTACTCTCAGTGATTTTCAAATATATAATATACTGGTAACTATACTCACCATGATGTACAATAGATTAATTTAATTTATTCTTCTGATTTACCTGAAATTTTATCTCTTTTCAGAGACATATGCTTCTATGAGTTCAACTTTATTAAATTCAACACATAATGGAATCCATGCAGTATTTGTTTTTCTGTGCCTGACTTATTTAACTTAATTAATGTACTCCAGGTTCTTTTATGTTGTTTCAAATGACAGGATTTCCTTCTTTTAATGGACGAATAGTATTACATTGTGTGTGTATGTATATAAATAAATATATATATATAAATATATATAATTATATATATTATACATATATAATTATATATAAATATATAATATAATAATATATAAAAATAATAAAATAATATATAATAATATATATAAAATAAATAAAATAAAATAAAATAATATATATAATAAAAATATATAATATAAATATATATAAATATTTATATATAAATATATATTATATATAAATATTTATAATTATATAAATATATATTATATATAAATATATAATATATATAACGTGATATATATATATACATATATATATCAAGTTTTATTTATCCATTTATCCTCTGATGGATACTTAAAATGATTTTATATCTTGGCTATTGTTACTAATGATGCAATAAACCTGGGAGTACAGCTATCACTTCAAAATCCTGGTTTCATTTGCTTTGGATATTTCCTCAGTAGCAGAATTGTTGAATCTTAAATCATATGGTAGTTCCGTTTTTAAATTTTTGAAGAAACTTCATACTGTTTTTCATAATTACTGTACTAATTTAGATTCTCCCCAACAATGTACAAGGTTCCCTTCCTTTCACATTTTGCCCAACACTTGTTATCTTCCATCCTTTCGATCATAATCGTTCTAACAGAGGTGAGATGATACTTCATTTTGATTTTAATTTGCATTTCTCTTATGTTTTCTTCTAGTAGTTTTATATATTTTTGGTCTTATATTTAATCTATTTTGAGTTGAGTTTTGTCTATGGTGTGAGATAAGGGTCCACTTTAATTATTTTACTTTGGTTTTTCCAACACCATTATTTTTCATTCCCCTGTGTGTGTTCTTGGCAGCTTTGTTGACAATCAATTGACCATGAATGCATAGATTGGTTTCTGAGATCTTTATTCTGCTCCATTTTCTGATGTGTTTTTCATGACAATATTAATCTGTGTAAATGCTATAGCTTTGTAGTGTATTTTTAAATTGGGTAGTGTAAATGGCTCAAGCTTTGTTCATTTTGCTCAAGATTGCTTTGGCTATTGGGTTTCTTAGGCAGGAGAAATATATAAAAGGCATCCAGATTGGAAAGGAAGAAGTTAAGTTGTCTCTCTTTGCAGATGGCATGATTTTATACATAGAAAATGTTAAAAAAAATTTAGAACTAATACATTAAACTAGTAAAGTTGCATAATACAAAATCAGCATGCATAAATGAGCGGTGTTTTATACAATAACAATTAGCTACTTAATAAAAGAAATTAAGAGCATAATTCCATTTACAATATGTAAAAAACAAGATATTCAAGAATAAATTTAAATAAAAAATAGGTATGCTGAAAACTATAAAACATTGACAAAAATACAAATAAATGGAAAGATATTATGTCCATGGATTGGAAGAATTAATATTACTAAAATGTCAATACAATCCAAAGAAATCTATAGATTTAATAAAATTCCCAGCAAAATTCCAATGACATTTTTACAGAAAGAGAAAAAGCAATCCTAAAATTTGTATGGGACCACAAAAATTATAATTTGTAAAGTCTAAATTATGTAATTAATTATTTTCCTTTTTATGTGTCATGATTTTTGTGTGAAGTCTAAAAATTGTTAGTCTAGCACTAGATCCTGAAATTTTTTTCCTATATTTATTTCTAAATTCGTTACCATTTTATAATTTATAGTTTGGCCTCTGACCTATTTTCAGTTACATTTTGTAGAAAACGTAAAGTTTAGGTCAAGGAACCTTTTTGCTTTTCCCAATAGATGTTCACTAACTACAACATCATTCATGGGAAAACTATATTTCTTAATTGAATTGTTTTGAACTTTTGTCAAAAGTCAGTTGGACATATCTGTGTGAGTCTATTTCTGGTTTCTCTATTCTGTTCTATTATTTATGTGTATATACTTCTGCCAATACCACACGGTCTTGAGTAATATAGATGTATGTTTAAAAATAATGTAGACTAATTTCTCCAAATATATTCTTACTTTCCAAATTGTTTTAGCTATTCTAGTTCCTTTGACTTTCCACATAAATTTTAGAATAATGTTGTCTATATTGACAAAAAATTCTTGCTGCAATTTTGGCAAAATTTGAATTAAACCTTTATATCAATTTGAGGAGAGCTGATATATTTACTAATACTGAGTCTTCTTATTCATGTAAATGGTGTGTCCCTCAAAGAATGTAGACCTTCTTTGATTTCTTCATTATAATTATGTGGTATCCGAATATGAGTCTTGGTTTCTTCATTATAATTATGTGGTTTCAGAATATGAGTCCTGAATATTTTATTATCTTTACATCTATTTCATTTTTGGAAATATTTTAAAGGCACTAACTTTAATGTTCTTGTGTTTATTGATAGAATAAAAATATAATTAAATGTATCTTTCTGATCTCCTTCAACCTTGCTGAACTTACTTATTAGTTCCAGAAGTTTTACTGGTAGATTTTTAAAAATTTTCTATGTAAAATTATGTCACCTGCAAATAGAGTCAGTTTTAATTCTGCCTTTCAAATCTGTAAACCCTTTAATTCTTTTTCTTGTCTTCCTGCACAGACTAATACTTTCAGCATTATGTTAAAATAGCAATGGTGAAAGAAGACATTCTTTCCTTATTTCCAGTCTTAGAAAGAGGGCATTCAGGCTTTCACCATTAAGCATAATGTTAGCTGAAGTATCTTTGTAGGCGCATTTATAAAGTGGAGGAAGTTCTCCTCTATTCCTAGTTTGCTATAATTTATTTTATTTTCCCTTTATATATACGTATATATATATACATATATATATACGTATATATATACGTATATATATATAGAAAGTGAATATATATATATACGTATATATATATATATACGTATATATATATATATATATATATATATATATATATATACGTATATATATATATTTACTTTCATTTGTATGATCCTGTGATCTTTCTTTTTCAGACTGATGATATGGTGGATTTCATTGATTGATTTTTGAATATTGAACTAGCTTTGCATCCTGGATTAAAGCCCAGTTGGTCATTGTATTAGTCCATCTTCACATTGCTGATAAAGACATACCCAAGACTGAGCAATTCACAAAAGAAAGAGGTTTAATGGACTTACCATTGAACCCGACTGGGGAGGCCTCATAATTTTGGTGGAGGGTGAAGGGCACTTACATGGTAGCAACAAGATAGAGAACTTGTGAAGGGAAACTCCCATTTTTAAAACCACTGGATCTCATGAGACTTATTCATTATCAAGAGAACAGCACAGGCAGGACCCACCCCATGATTCAATTATATCCCACTGGGTTCTTCCCATGACACATAGGAATTGTGGAAGTTACAATTCAAGATAAGATTTGAGTGGAGACACAGCCAAAACATCATTCCATCCTAGTCCCTCCCAAATCTCATGTTTGCACATTTCAAAACCAATCATGCTTTCCCAAGAGTCCCACAAAGTCTTAACTCATTTCAGCATTAACTCAAAAGTCTACAGTCCAAAGTCTCATCTGAGACAAGGCAAGTCACTTTTGCCTATGAGCCTGTAAAATCACAAGCAAGTTAGTTACTTCCTAGATACAACGGGGTACAAGCATTGAGTAAATATAGCCATTCCAAATGAGATAAACTGGCCACAACACAGGGCCTACAGGTGCCATGCAAGTCCAGAATCCAGTGGGGCAGTTAAATTTTAATGCTCCAAAATGATCTCCTTTGACTCCATGTCTCACATACAGGTCATGCTTATGTAAGAGGTGGGTCCCCGCCATCTCAGGAAGATCTGCACCTGTGGCTTTGCAAGGTGTAGCCCCACTCCTGGCTGCTTTCAGGGCTGATGTTGAATGTCTGTAGCTTTTCCAGATACACAGTGTAAGCTGTCTGTTGGTGGATCTACCATTTTGGGGTCTGGAGGATGGTAGTCCTCTTCTCACAGCTCCAGCAGATGCTGTCCCAGTAGGGACTCTGTGTGAGGGCTCCAACCCCACATTTGCCTTCCACACTGCCCTAGCGGAGGTTATTCATCAGGGCCCTACCCCAGAAGCAAACTTCTGCCTGGACATTCAGGAATTTTCATACATCCTCTGAAATCTAAGCAGAGGTTCCCAAACTTCAGTTCTTAACTTCTGTGCATCCACAGGCTCAATACCAAGTGGAAGTTGCCAAGGCTTGGGGTTTGCACCCTCTGAAGCCATGACCTGAGCTGTACCTTGGCCCCTTTTAGTCACAGCTGGAGTGACTGGGATGCAGGGCATCAAGTCCCTAGACTTCACACAGCATGGGCACCCTGGGCCTGGTCCACAAACCCATATTTTCCTCCTAGGCCTTTGGGACTGTGATGGTTTGCTGCGTGAAGACCTCTGATACGCCCTGGAGATATTTTCCCCATTGTCTTGGGGAATAACTTTTGGCTCCTTGTTACTTATGCAAATTTCTGCAGCCTGCTTGAATTTCTCCAGAGAAAATAGGATTTTATTTTATTTTACATGGTCAGGCTGCAAATTTTCTGAACTTTGGTGCTCTGCTTTTCTTATAAAACTGAATGCCTTAACAGCACCCAAGTCACATCATGAATGCTTTACTGCTTAGAAATTCCTTCTGCCAGATATCCTAAACTTCTCTCTCAAGTTCAAAGTTTCACAAATCTTTAGGCCAGGGTAAAATTGCCACCAGCCTATCTGTTATGTTTTATTCACTGTCATAAGAACAGAATGAGCAAGATCTGCCCCCATGATTCAGTTACCTCCCATTGGATTCCTCGCACAATACATTGGGATTGTGGGAGTTAAAATTCAATATGAGATTTGGGTGGGGACACAGCCAAACTATAGCAGTCATGTTATATAATTATTTTCATATATTGCTGTCAACTTGACACCACTTGAGTGGTTTTTCTGGGTTATTTTGTTTGTTTCTTTGTTTTAGATGGAGTCTCACTTTGCTGCCCAGGCTGGAGTGCAGTGATGCAATCTCAGCTCACTGCAACTATTGAGTATTTTTTTCAATTCTGTTTGACATCATCCTGGTTCTTGACATGATGAGTGATTTTCTATTAAAACTCAGACTTTTTTATTGTGTTATGAAACTCTGGGTTTTACTTAAAACTCATGTTTTAACAGTATTTCTCTGCTCTGGTAGGGTATAGAGGGAACCACCTTAATACAGCTATTTGGAAGTAGACATTCAGGGTTCCTCACTTGATCTCTATTGACATTGGCACGATGGGGATGGGGCAGGGGTTCCTTCCTTTTTACTGTGGGGCCAGTGTTGGCAATTTGGTTGCTCACATGATCTCTACTGACAATGTAATGGGTGCAGGTTCTCTACAGTTGAGTGATGGTGAAAGTCCTGACTTCACATTAGATATCCTAAGACACCATTTAAGCTGAGAGGAAAAGGTGAACTCCTTATTGCCTGGTGGGGTAGACAACCACATTCTCCCTATTTGTCTCTGACACCTCCACAATGAGGTTTTGGAGGTACCTTGTCAGATCTTTTGTGAGCGGATATTTAGGCCTAGTAGTCCTTAGATAGGCTGGGAAGGAATAGGGCAACAGCTTATTTTCTGTTGTTTGGCTAGAATAGAGAGGTTATTCTTGAAAAGTTTTCTTTCTTGCCATGCTTCTCCTTTCCTTGTACTCTGTCCAGAGAGCAAGCTTTTTTCTTTTTTATTTTTTGGTCAATGCTCATTTTGGGTTTTCATCTTCTTCAGCTCTCAGACTGGGATACATGAAACAAAAACAAGTATACTCAGACAACTCAATATCATCTTATTTCTCTTGTCCAGAGGTCCTGAGCTTTACTACATTATTTTCTTTACCTTCATAGTCTTTTCATATTTGTTTTATACATAGTGTCTAGTGTTTAAAATTGTTCTTACTATGAGAACCATGGAAAGGGAGACATCTTACATTTTTCAAAGTTTATATTTGAAAAAATGACCCTAACTTAAAAATTTAATAACTTTCACAATTTATTTTTCTGATTCTCACAATTTTGACCTTTGCTTTCATCTGTCCTGTGTGAATCCTGAAAATTTGAGACAGATCTCAGTTAATTTAGAAAGTTTATTTTGCCAAGGTTGAGAATGCATACCAGTAACATAGCTTTAGGAGGTCCTGAGGTACCCAAGGTGGCCAGAGCATCGCTTGGTTTGTATATTTGAGGGAGACATGAGACATCAATCAACATATGTAAAATGAGCATTGGTTCAGTCTGGAAACGTGGGACAACTGCAAGCAAAAGTGGGACAACTCAAAGTAGGGAGGTGGCTTCGGGTCACAGGTAAATGAGAGACAAATTGTTGAAATCATTTGAGTTTCTGATTAGCCTTTCCAAAGAAGGCACTCACATATGTATTTATCTCAGTGAGCAGAGGAATGACTTTGAACAGAATGGGAGGTAGGTTTTCCTTAAGTAGTTCTCAGCTTAAATTTTCCCTTTAGCTTGATGATTTTAGGGTGCCAAGATATTTTCCTTTCACACCTCCCAAAGGCTTTCTTTCTCCTACCTAATGGGACAATAAGGTAGAAATTTTCATCCTGAGGGCAAATTTATCACATTCTGTAACCACCACAAAGTTTCATGACTTCTATCAGAAACTCTTTGAAATTTAAAATTTCAGTTACTAGGAATCTCTATATAAATGTTTCTTAAATAGACCCATTAAGAATGTATAAAATTTTACTTAGAGCTGAAAACACAAATTTGAGATAAAGTAAAAGCCCTCTCTGGAGGGTCCCAGGGCTAACTGGGACTCAGTCTTTCCTTCAAGGTAGATCCTCAGTGAGGGTTCGCTTAATATGGTTTGGCTGTGTCCCCACCCAAATCTCATCTTGAGTTGTAGCTCCCATGATCCCTATATGTCATGGGAGGAGCTCAGTGGGAGGTAATTGAAACATTGTGGTGGGTTTTCCTGTGCTGTTTCGGTGATAGTGAAAAAGTCTTAGGAGATCTGATGGTTTTATAAATGGCTGTTTCTCTGCATGTGCTGTCTTGCCTGCCACCATGTCAGAGGTGCTTTTCTTCTTCCTTCACTTTCCACCATGATTGTGAGTCTTCCTTAGCTGTTTGGAACTGTGAGTCCATTAAACCTCTTTGTGACCCAGTCTGGGGTATTTCCTCATAGCAGAATGAAAATGGACTAATACACAACTACTGTAACTAATTCTGTTTTTCTTATCTTTTGTCTTCCCTTTAGAAGTAAAAGATCTTTAGTCAAAGCCATTTTCACATTCTGACTAGAACTCCTATATATCCATCTCTTTCAAGGGAGTTGGGGAAAATTTCTTTCCACTGTTGACCAGCTTAAATATAAGATTTATGTCTAACAAAAGTCATGATTTTCCCATATCATGATGATCTAAAAAGTAAACTGTATGTATTTCTGTTTTCATTAACTAATTGCACTTTATTTTCTCACATTTTACTATTAAGTCAGTGTATTTTTTAGATCTCTTTTGATTGCAAGTAGCCGAAACCTTACAAAACTACCTTACACAAAGATTAACTATATTGGTTAACATAACAGGAATGTCAAAAGGATGTCACTGCCTTTATAAATTGTTTTGCCAGAAATCCAAATGATAAAATGTTAGCAATGGGCCATTCTCTCTCTTTCTATGTCTTTAGTTCTCTCTCTCATTCTTGACTGCTTACATGTTTACAATCATCTCTTAAACTGCTTTTCTCTGTTTCATTTTGTTTTTAAACATGCTTTTATCTCCCAGACATATGCTCCTGATGAGAAAAAAGAAATATGAATCTCAGAAATTACAGACTGCATGGTTCTCACATACCATAGAAAGAGACCTTTCTCTCAGTCATACTATTGCACATTGCAAAAAGAATTTCTTTTTTTTTTTAATTGTACTTTAAGTTTTGGGGTACATGTGTGAATCTTGCAGGACTGTTGCATAGATACATACATGCCATGATGGTTTGCTGTCTCCATCACCCATCACCTGCATCAGGCATTTCCCCAATGTTATTCCTCTCCATCCTCCCCACCTCCTGCTGACCCTTCCCTAGACTCCCACCTCCCAACAGACTCCAGTGTGTGATGCTCCCCTCCCTGTGCCCATGTATTCTCATTGTTCAACACCCACCTATGAGTGAGGACATACAGTGTTGTTTTTCTGTTTTTGTGTCAGTTTGCTGAGAATGATGGTTTCCAGATTCATCCATGTCCCTACAAATGACATGAACTCATCCTTTTTTATGGCTGTATAGTATTTCATGGTGTATATGTGCCACATTTTCTTTGTCCAGTCTATCTTTGATGGGCATTTGGGTTGGTTCCAGGTCTTTGCTACTGTAAGCAGTGCGACAATGAACAAACATGTGCATGTGTCTTTATAGTAGAATGATTTATAATCCTTTGGCTATAGAGATATAGATATATAATCCTTTGGGTAAATAGAAATTCCATTTGACCCAGTTATGAGATTGCTGGGTCAAATGGAATTTCTACTTCTAGGTCTTCGAGGAATCACCACACTGTCCTCCAAAATGTTTGAACTAATTTACACTCTCCTCAACAGTGTAAAAGTGTTCCTATTTCTCCACATCCTCTCCAGCATCTGTTGTCTCCAGATTTTTTAATGATTGCCATTCTAACCAGCCTGAGATGGTATCTCAATGTGGTTTGAAATTTAATTTCTCTAATGACCAGTGATAATGAGCATTTTTTAATGTTTCTTGGCCTCATATGTCCTCTTTTGAAAAGTGTCTGTTCATATCTTTTGCCCACTTTTGAATAGGTGTTTTTTTTTTTAAATCTGCTTTAGTTCCTTGTAGATTCTGGATATTAGCCCTTTGTCTGATGAGAAGATGACAAAATTTTTTTCCCATTCTCCTGGTTGCTGGTTCACTCTGATGATTGTTTCTTTTGCTGTACAGAAGCTCTTTAGTTTAATTAGATACCATTTGTATATTTTGGCTCTTGTTGCCATTGCTTTTGGTGTTTTAATCATGAAGTCTTTGCCTATGCCTATGTCCTGAATGATTTTGCCTAGGTTTTCTTCTAGGGTTTTTATGGTGTTAGACCTTATGTTTAAATTTCTAATCTATCTGGAGTTAATTTAGTATAAGGTGTCAGGAAGGGGTCCAGTTTCTGCTTTCTGCACATGGCTAGCCAGTTTACCCAAAACCATTTATTAAACAGAAAATCTTTCCCCATTGCTTGTTTTTGTCATGTTTTTCAAAGATCAGGTGGTTGTAGATGTGTAGCATTGCCTCCAAGGGCTCTGTTCTTTTCCATTGGTCTATATCTCTGTTTTGGTACCAGTACCATGCTGTTTTGATTACTGTGGCCTTGTAGTATAGTTTGAAGTCAGGTAGCTTGATGTCTCCAGCTTTGTTCTTTTTGCTTAGGATTGTCTTGGCTATGCAGGCTCTTTATTGGTTCCATATGGAGTTTAAGTTTTCTTTTTTTTTCCCAGTTCTATGAAGAAGGTCAATGGTAGCTTGATGGGAATAGCATTAAATCTATAAATTACTTTGGGCAGTATGGTCATTTTCACAATGTTGATTCTTCCTAACCAGGAGCATGGAATGTCTTTCCATCTGTTTGTGTCCTCTCTTATTTCATTGAGCAGTGCTTTGTAGTTCTCCTCGAAGAGGTTCTTTACATCCTTTGTTAGTTGTATTCCTAGGTATTTTATTCTCTTTGTAGCAATTGTGAATGGGAGTTCACTCATGATTTGAATCTCTGTCTGTTACTGGTGTGTAGGAATGCTTGTGATTTCTGCATATAGAATTTTTAATCCTGAGACTTTGCTGAAGTTGCTTACCAGCTTAAGGAGATTTTGGGCTGAGACAATGGGTTCTTCCAAATATACAATCATGGTGTCTGCAAAGAGAAAATTTGACTCCCTCTTTTCCCTCTATTTCTTTTTCTTGCCTGACTGCTCTGGCTAGAACTCCCAATACTATATTGAATAGAAATGGTAAAAGAGGACATTTTTGTCTAGTGCCATTTTTCAAAGAAAATGCTTCCAATTTTTGCCCATTCAGTATGATATTGGCAGTGGGTTTGTCATAAACAGCTTTTATTATTTTGAGATATGTTCCATCGATACCTAGTTTATTGAGAATTTTTAGAATAAGGTCTGTTGAATTTTGTTGAAGACCTTCCTTGCATCTAATGAGATGATCATGTAGTTTTTGTCTTTGGTTCTGTTTATGTGGTGGATTATGTTTAGATACTTGCAGCCTTGCATCCCTGGGAGGAAGCCTAACTGATAGTGATGGATAAGCTTTTTGATGTGCTGTTGCATTTGGTTCACCAGTATTTTATTGAAGATTTTTGCATCGAAGTTCATCATAGATATTGGCCTGAAGTTTTGTTTTTAGTTGTGTCTCTGCCAGGTTTTGGTATCAGGATGATGTTGGTCTCATAAAACAATTTGGGGAGAATTCCCTCTTTTTGGATTGTCTGGAATAGTTTCAGAAGAAGTGGTACCAGCTAGTCTTTGTATGTCTGGTGGAATTCAACTGTAAACTCATCTGGATCTGGACTTTTTTTGGTTGATAGGCTATTAATTACTGCCTCTACTTCAGATATTGTTATTGATTTATTCAGGGATTCAACTTCTTCCTTGTTTAGTCTTGGGAGGGTGTAACTGTCCAGGAATTTATCCATTTCTTCCAGGTTTAATGGTTTATGTACATAAAGTTTTTTATAGTAATCTCTGATGGTAGTTTGTATTTCTGTGGAATCTGTGGTGATATCCCCTTTATCTTTTTTATTGCATCTATTTGATTCTTCTCCCTTTCTTTTTTATTAATCTGGCTAGCAGTCTGTCTATTTTGTTAATCTTTAAAGAAAAACCAGTTCCTGGATTTATTAAATTTTTGCAGGGTTTTTTTGTATGTCCATCTCCTTCAGTTCTGGTCTGATTTTAGTTATTTCTTGTCTTCTGCTAGCTTTTGAGGTTTTTCTTGCTTTTTTTTTTTGATCTTGCTCCTCTAGCTCTTTCAATTTTGATGATAAGGTGTCAAATTTAGATCTTTCCTCACTTCTCACGTAGGCATTTATTGGTATAAATTTCCCTCTAGACACTGCTTTAGATGTGTTCCAGAGATTCTGGTACGTTGTATCATCATTCTCATTGGTTTCAAAGAACATCTTTATTTCTGCCTTCATTTCATTGTTAATCCAGTTGTCGTTCAGGGGCAAGTTGTTCAGTTTCCACATAGATGTGCAGTTAGTTTTCAGTGAGTTTCTTAATCCTGAGTCCTAATTTCATTGCACTGTGGTCTGGGAGACTGTTTGTTATGATTTCCATTCTTTTGCATTTGCTGATGAATGATTTACTCCAATTATGTGGTCAATTTTAGAGTGAGTGTGATGTGGTACTGAGAAGAATGTGTATTCTGTGGATTTGGGATGGAGAGTTCTGTAGATGTCTGTTAGGTCCACATGGTGCAGATCTGCATTCAAGCCCTGGATATCCTTGTTAATTTTCTGTCTTATTGATCTATCTAATATTGGCAGTGGAGTGTTAAAGTCTCTCACTATTATTGTGTGGGAGTATATATCTGTTTGTAGGTCATTGACTACTTGCTTTATGTATTTGTGTGGGTGCTCCTGTATTGCATGCATACATATTTAGAATAGTTAGCTCTTCTTGTTGCAATGAGCCTTTTACCATTATGTAATGGCCTTCTTTGTCTCTTTTGATTTTTGTTGGTTTAAATTCCTTTTTATCAGAGACTAGGATTGCAACGCCTGTTTGTTGTTATTGTTGTTGTTGTTCTCCATTTGCTTCTTAATCTTCCTGCATCCCTTTATTTTGAGTCTAAGTGTGTCTCCGCAAATGAGATGGGTCTCCTGAATACAGCACACTGATGGGTACTGACTTCTTATCCAGTTTGCCAGTCTGTGTCTTTTGGTTGGGGCATTTAGCCCATTTCGGTTTAAGGTTAATATTATTATGTGTGAATTTGATCCTGACATTTTGTTACTGGCTGGTTGTTTTGCCTGTTGGTTGACACAGTTTCTTCATTGTGTCATTGGTCTTTACCATTTGATACATTCTTACAGTGGCTGGTACTGGTTGTTCCTTTCCACATTTAGTATTTTCTTCAGAAGCTCTTGTAAGGCAGGCCTGGTGGTGATGAAATCTCTCAGCAATGGCTTGTCTGTAAAGGATTTTATTTCTCCTTCACTTATGAAGCTTAGTTTGAATGGATATGAAAATCTGGGTTGAAAGTTCTTTTCTTTAAGGATGGTGAATATTGGCCCCCACTCTTTTGTGGCCTGAAGGGTTTCTGCTGAGAGATCTGCTGTGAGTCTGATGGGCTTCCCTTTATGGTTAACTCAACCTTTCTCTCTTGCTGCCCTTAGCATTTTTCCTTCATTTCAACCCTTGTGAATCTGACCATTATGTACCTTGGGGTTGCTCTTCTTGAGGAATGGCTTTGTGGTGTTCTCTGTACTTCCAGGATTTGTATTTTGGCCTGCCTTGCTAGGTTGGGGAAGGTCTCCTGATAATATACTGAAGAGTGTTTTCCAGCTTGGATTCATTCTCAACATCACATTCAGATACACCAATGAAGTGCAGATTAGGTCTTTTCACATAATCCCATATTTCTTGGAGGGTTTGTTCATTTCTTTTCACTCTTTCTTCTCTAATCTTGCCTTCTCATTTTATTTCATTGAGTTGATCTTCAATCTCTGATATCATTTCTTCTGCTTGATTGATTCTGCTATTGAAACTTATGTATGTTTTGCAAAATTATTGTGCTATATTTTTCAGATCCAACAAGTTGTTTATGTTCTTCTCTAAGCTGGTTATTCTAGTTAGCATTTTGTCTAGCCTTTTTTCAAGGTTCTTAATTTCTTTACATTGGGTTAGAAAATGTTCCTTTAACTCAGAGATGTTTGTTACTACCCACCTTCTGAAGCCTGCTTCTGTCAATTCATCCAACTCATTCTCCATCCTGTTTTGTTCCCTTGCTGGTGAGAAATTGTGATCTCTTGGAGGAGGAGAGCCATTCTGGTCTATGATGATTTTATGCTTTTTGCATTGGTTTCTTTCCATCTTCATGGATTTATCTAAATTTGATCTTTGAAGTTGGTGATTTCAGATTGAGTCTCTGAGTGGATGTCCTTTCTGTTGATGTTAAAGTTATTTCTTTTTGTTGTTTAGTTTTCCTTCTAACAGTCAGGCCTCTTTGCTCCAGGACTGCTGAGGTCCATTCTAAACCATGCTTGCCTGGGAATCAACCATGGGGGTTGCAGAATAGCAGGTGTTGCTGCCTGATCTTTCCCCTGGTAGCTTTGTCCCAGAAGGGTACCCACCAGGTTACAGCCAGAGCTCTCTTGTATGAGGCGCCTTTTGGTTATACAGGGGTCAGGGAGCCACTGGTGGAGGCAGTCTGTCCCTTGTCTGCCTGCAGAAGTGCTGCTGGTCTGTCATAGTCTCAATCCAGCTGCTGTGTAAGCTTCCTTTGGCTTTTGTTAACACAGGTAGATTTAGAGCCACCTCGACAATAGTGGATGCCCTTTCCCTCACCAAGCTCAGTTGTCCTGAGTCATGCTTGAACTAATGTGCTGGCTCAGAAACTCTCAAGTGAGAGGGCTTCAGTTTGCTGGTCTTTGTGGGGGTAGCCCTGCCCAGCCATATCACCTGCCTCCCTGCTTTTGGCTCCCCTTGCTCTTTCTGGGGAATGGGTAGCTCCACCCCACAGGTGCTCCTGGTGCTAGTCAATACATTCTCCCAGAACTGTGCCAACAACCCACCAGGGCTGCCACTCAAATCTCTGTTGGTAACTCATGGAGCTTTTCAGGCCAGCAGGGATCTTCTGGTCTGTGGGTTGCAGAGCGAACGGGGAAGCACAGTATCTGAACTGGAGTGCTGATGTGGGGGAAGTCCCTGATCCTTTGGTCAGTTGCACTTCCCAGGTGAGGCAGCACCCCACCATGCCACGGTTTTCTCTCCTTGGGCCACACCCACTGTCCAACCTGTTCCATTGAAGTGAACGTGGTACCTCAGATGGAAATTCAGAGATCACCCACCTTCTGCATCTCTCTCACTGGGAGTTGTGCTCTGGAGATGTTCCTATTTGGCCATGACGGTGGAATCCTGCAAAAATAATCTCTAATAAATTATTGCTCTGGTTAGATGTGTGATGATCAGCCAGGCTGGAGACTCATGCTTTTTTTAGTGGCCCAAGTTTGGTGTTATACTAGCTAAACATTATAATTGTTTCAACAGACTCAGCTAATTAAAAGACAGAAAATTTGCCAACATGAAAACAGGCTTTGAGACACTGGAAGGAAATGAGCCTACTGTAGCATTTTTCTCACCAAATCACATTTCACAAACCTTAATCAATATTTTTGTATTTACATAAGGTATCCATTTCTCTTAAATCACTGTGCATGTCTGAGAACATCATTTTTAAAAATTGCTCTAAAGCATTTGAGTAGCTGCTTATAAAGCCTGACATTAAAGAAAATTCTCAGAATTGTATGTATATTCATATGCAGTTTCTGGTGTTGCAGTATTATACTGTTATTATGAGTTTACCACCAATTCAGTAGTAACAACTATTGATAGGACGTGATAAAGCAGAATTTTATTCTAGTTTTCAAGATGGTCAATTGTCGTGTTTTTAGAAATATATATATGTAGACTTATCAGTCTAATTTCTTCTCACATTTATTTAATTTTTAAAAAACATCATCACCAGCATTTTACATAGAGTAGGAAATATACACTAAATATATACTCTCACATCTATATATATTTATATCACAGCCTACATAGAATTTCAATTTCTAATGCCTCAGATACTGATTAATGTATTCAATATACATTTCTCAGTATTTTCTTATAGGCCAGCAAACTGCTAAAGGTACAAGTAAACTGCATGCTCAATTAAACTATTCAAATAATTCAGAAACACAAGCTAAAAGTATTTAATATTTTCAAAATGTTTTCGAATCTAGTCAACATATGTTTTCTATGCTATACCATGAAGAAAACTGAGGGGTCTTGCTTTCAGTTCACTCTGTTCATTAATTTGATCAGTTGGACAACATAATATCGTTAAAAATGAGAAACCCCAAATCCAATCCATAAACCCAGGAAAAGGCTTGAGGTTGACAGATTTCCCATCTATTCATATAAAATCTGATTGTGGCAATTATCTCTAACATCAGAGAATCTTTTCAGAATTTTTTAAGACCAAAATTACGTCTCAACACATGAAAACTCCCTTGATCCCCTAATCCTTAAAAGGATGACAAGGTAAGGAACAATTGGGGGATTTTCATCCTCTTTTACTCTCCTGAATAGAGAGTACAAGATTGTTTCCACGGTTTTAGCTACGCACCTCAATGATATCATTACTGCCCTCACACTAAGATTAGGAAGGATTCACCCTGGGTAGCTCTAAGAAGATAATACCTGAAAAATATTTCCATGTAACCCATCAGTCATATCTCCCCAAAATCATAGTACTAATAAATCAGTAACTGTTTTTTAAAAGAAATACATAAATTTAATAAAGAGCCATTAGGTGATCCACATCATTAAGTTGATCTGCTCATAGAAAATATTTAAATCCCTAATTTGCTTATTATGCTTCAATGCTTATCTTACTTCCAGCCAAATTACCACAGCTCTTCTGCCATCTGGTCATCATTCAACTGTTATTTTTCTGATGTCAGGAAAATTTTAAACATATAGGAAAAAGATCCTAAGGAATTTTTGAATGGCTTGTGTTCTTGCTAAACTCAGATTTCCCTGTTAAATAAAAGGGTGTGGGGGAAAGAAAAAGACCGGAGATTTGGCATGCTGACTGCTACATTCTCTTTAATCATGAATCTATAATATTATCATCTTAAATTGCAGTTTGTGTCAGGGTTATGTACACACTAATACCTATATTATGAATGAGGTTTACTAGTTCTAACCAGCAACAAAATATCTAGTATTTATTTACTTAATTATTATTTTGTTTAAGAACCAAGTATGTACTGAGAGAAAAGCAGTAAGCATGAATCTATATGTTAAGCCATTCTTGCATTGCTCTAAGGAAATACCTGTGGCTGGATATTTACGAAGAAAAGAGGTTTACTTAGTTCACATTCTGCAGGGGGTAGAGGAAGCATGTTGCTGGCCTCTGCTCAGCTTCTTGGGAGGCCTCAGAGAGCTTTTACTTATGGCAGAAGGGGAACTGGGAGCAGAAAGTCACTTAGCCAGAGCAGGAGCAAGAGAGAGCAAGGAAACGTGCCACACAATTTAAAAAAAAAAAAAAAAAACAGATCCTCAGAGAATTCATTGCTTGAGAGCCATGCCATGAAGGATCCACCCCATGACCCAAACACCTCCCATGGGGCCCCTCCTCCAGCACTGAAGATTACATCTCAACGTGAGATTTGGAAGGGACATCCAAACTAAATCAATCTGCATAGCTGTATACAGTTTTTGAAATAGAAAGATTGTGACACTGTGGAAGTTTTCTTTTTTTCTCTTTTCTTTTTTACAGTGATAAATACACTATTTGCTAAGTAATGTACAATAAGATATTGAAGGATAATTACAGAGGATTCAAAAGTCAGAAATAGACTTGAAATGACAGAAATACAGCCCCTACTCATTTTTTGGCTATCAGTTGTCAGCATAGTTCTTTCGGCATTGAAATCTCTATCAGTATGCTAGGATTGTCATAACAAAATATCTCAAAGTAGGTGACTTACACAATAGAAATTTGTTTCACAGTTCTAGGGGCCAGAATCCAAAATTAAAATTTAGCAGGGTTGATTCCCTCTGAGGTCTGTGAGAAGCAATCTGTTCTCTCCTCTAGCTTCTGGTGGTTTGCTGACCATTCTTGGTGTTCCTCAGCTTGTAGAGGCATCGCCTGATATTTGCCTTCATGCTCACATGGCATTCTCCCCTGTGTGTGTGTTTTGTCCAAGTTTCCCATTTTTGTAAGGACAACATCAACATTACAGTCTTAAGGGCCCATCCAACTCCAGTATGATGGTCTTAAAGAATTACATCTCCGGCCGGGCGTGGTGGCTCAAGTCTGTAATCCCAGCATTTTGGGAGGCCGAGGTGGGTGGATTACCAGATTAAGAGATCGAGACCATCCTGGTCGAAATGGTGAAACCCCGTCTCTACTAAAAATACAAAAAATTAGCATGCATGTAATCCCAGCTACTCGGGAGGCTGAGGCAGAAGAATTGCCTGAACCCAGGAGGTGGAGGTTGTGGTGAGCCCAGATCACACCATTGCACTCCAGCCTGGGTAACAAGAGCGAAACTCCGTCTCAAAAAAAAAAAAAAAAAAAAAGAATTACATCTCCAATGACCCGATTTCCAAATGAGATTATATTCCAAGATAATGAGGGTAAAGGCTACAACATATGAATTTTGAAGGGAACAGAATCCCACTGTGATATGGTGTTTTGTTATGTCAGTCATGGAGAAAATAATTTTTCTTGGCCTAAGAAAGCAAAAATGATTTTTTGTGTTAACTGTATGCATTTTAACATGTTAAAATTGTATTATCAAAACACAGCTTAAGTGCTCTCACACCAAGAATTTCCAACTGCCAAAAACAAAGACAGTTTTCAATTCTCATGATACGCAACATCTTTGCTTCTCTGTACCAGCTGACATCCTACTTTTTGAAACTCTTTATTTCAAGGTTATGATAATAATAGCCTTTCTCTCATTGCTCTGTCACTTATTTTGCTCAGTCCTCACTGTAAGTTTTCTTTTATATCTCTGAAACATGCCCAAAGAGTCTGTTTAAACCCATGCATTCATTATTTCCTTTAATTCTGTTGACTCCCACACTTTGATCTCTGGGCAAACTTCATTTTTTCATTCCAAACTGACATTTCTGATTTCTTAACAGTGAAAATCAGTGTCAAAAGGGAACTCAAAATTATCTCCCCTGATGCCCTCTTCCTACCCCCAAACTACAAAAAAGTCTACTCTACCTTACAATTTTTCTCTTGGTTTTAATGACACTGGCATTCTCTATGCCTTTCATATCTGAAATAGCAAACATCTTTATTTTTTTTCTCTATACCTAATTAGTTGTCAAGTAAAGCAAATTCTATCACCATAATATATTTCATACTCATACACTTGGTACTAGTCAGTATCACCACTTTAATTGAAAACTGTCTTATTTTTATGTGTTACTAAGATAACTTCTTACTGAGTCTGCTTACTTTATAATATTACTTATTATTCCTATAATAAGGCCAAATTAAAGTTTCTAAAACACAGATTAAATCACTCTTGTCATTCAGGCGGGAGTGCAGTGGCGCAACCTCGGCTCACTGCAACCTTCTCCTCCTAAGCCCAAGAGATTCTCTTGCCTCAGCCTCCCAAGTAGTTAGGATTATTCTAATTAATATTATTATAATATGTTATGTTACATATAATATATTATTTTATAGTTACATATATTAACATTTTTATGTTAATATTTGCTACATTATGTGGACATTATTTGCCTGATATTTACCTAATTTTCTCTACAATCCTATGAGCAGAATTTGTGTGTGTTTACATTTTAAAGATGACTAGAGAAGATCATTTCCCCAAGGTTCTGTAGCTATTCCTGCATTCAAAAACGTTTGCTGAGTACTTCTTTGGTGCTGGAACTTCTGATTAGTAACGGGATTTCAATGATGAAAAAACAAATGTTTTCATGGAGTTTATAGTCTACTAACAGATTTGAAACTAGTATACCAAAATTCAATAAAATTATTACATATTTGTGTAAGATCTAGGAATAAACACAAAGAAAATAATGAGAAAAGCATAATGCTGGTAGGTATATGGAAAATGGTATATTCCTGAGGGTAGACAAGAAATTACTCCAAAGAGAAAATACATAGTGCAGAGCCTAAAAGGCAAAAAGTAGCTTGCCAGGTGAACTTTAGAAAGAAAAAATATTCAGTGAAAAGGGGGCATATGCAACCTCTATCACATATACATTTTCTGATATAAGATAGTATTTGATATCACAAGAAATGGGGGATTAATATGGCAGGAGCATAATAAAAATAGGCAGAGAAATAACACTGGATCTAGAGATAGAGCTAAATTGTGCAGGGCTTGTGGTCAATTACATTTTGTTAGGATATGGTCAAAATTAAGAATATATGCTAAATGTAAAGGGAAGTCACTAAAGGGTTTAAAGACAGGTCCTGAAATAATGTAATAAAGGCATCAAGGATTTTTATTGTTTGGAGTATAGGTTTGGAGATGGGAAAGAGTAAGACTGAATACTGAGTAGGATTGTAGATATGGGAGTGTGAATTACACTGAGGAGTCATTCACTGCAGGCTAGCTAT
>CM052656.1:117141597-117158733 GCA_028533165.1 Leontopithecus rosalia | reverse complement strand
AGAGAGAGAGAGAGAGAGAGAGAATATATGTTCTCTCTATATATTATATATATAATATATAATATATGATATAATACATGATATATAATAATATATAATATGATATTATATGTAATAATATATCATATATTATATATAATATCATATAATATATTATATATAATATGATATTATATATAATAATATATATAATATATAATATATAATATAATATAATATAATATTATATATAAAACATACCATATATAATATATATTATATTTATAATATGTAATATATATTGATATATAATATATATGTTCTCTATATATGTAATATATACATATATATGAAATATATGTTCTACACATATATGTTCTATATATTTTATATATATATGTATATATATTTCCACGAGAGCTCTAATTTTGATTATTTAATGTAAAGCACTCATGCAAAATTAGGAAGGCATAAGGAAAAGTAAGTCACTCCTTTATATAATAGGATTAGTGGTAGCCCAGACCAAGATTCATCAGAAGCAGTGCAAAATTAATGTAGCCTTCCCAGAATCCGTGGTCATTTTTCTTCAGCCTGGCCTCTGGAGTCTATTTTAGCAGCATCTTTAAGCACACTAGATCAGTACAACTAATTTTTACCTTTGGTTCCCTAATTTCAGAGGTTTATTAGCACGCTTAATTTTTAATATGATTTTACTGACTGAATTAGGACTAATTCAGAGATAACAGTAAGTGGTATCTTTGAAAAGATTTTATATATTTTTATTAGATTTAAAATAAACAGTTAATTTTTAGTTTTAATAGACATGGAATGATTTAAGGAGAGAAAAGGAAAATGTCTCACATATTTGCTTTAGTAATCTAGTATGTGAATTATTTTTATAATAAAGAGAAGATGACTTGTGGAAATAGATTTGACAAAGGTGAGGAGAAAATAGTTAAATATATTTTTTAAGATATTCAACCTAAGTTGTAAAATAAGTGATTGTACAACCAGGCATTTAAGAAGGCAAGATAACAAGAGTGAATACAACAGAAAAAATAAAAATCAAATTAGCCTTACAAGAACCAGACTATAAATCAACAATGTTTACTATGTTCAACAAAACAAAATTCAAGCTTGAGAACGTTAGCAGAAAAAAGGAAAGTACACAATTGACATAGTTAATTGAAGAAAAGGAAAAACTGTATGCCTGAAAAAATATAAAAGTTAAAATTAATACTTAATCGTAGATTAAATAAAGGTTAAGCAAAGTAAAGGGAGAATTAAAAAGTATGCAACTAAGTGAAAAGAAAAAATGAAAACTTCAAGGAAAAAGAATTTGTGACAGATAATAGAAGGTATAGTATATTTAGACAAAATATCAACAAACGGAAAAAGAAAAAATATAGAAGAAATAACTAAAGAAATATCATAGATAATTATCCAAAACTAATAGAAGACACCAATCCACTGTTTTGAGAACACCAACACCATATTAAAATGTAACTTTTTAAAAAATTATACCTAGGTAACAAAACTAAAAGAAAAAAGAAGAAACAGAAAAAAAGATGTAAAAGCATCCAGAAAATAAAAAAATAATGTTGAAATGGTAATTGACTGATACCTGATTTCTTAACAACTACAACGGATCAGTTAGACCCTGTAAAGATATGTTTAAGATACTGAAATAAATAAACGGCCAATTTAGAATATTATACTGAGTAAAACTTATTTTTTAAAAATAAAAGGAAATGGGGGCGTTTTTCAAGCAAATATCTGTATTTACTGTCAGCAAGCCAACAAAATATTATTAACATATATTTAAATATATTTGCACATATTATACAGAGAACACATAATAGATAAATATATTTTGTGTTATGAATATGTGAGTATAACTTTTATATTTTTATTAAGGAAAGATAGGGAGTATGATTGGGATCTTGAATAAAGAGGAGGGCATCCTTGGCTAGGAAGGGTTAAAACTGGGACCAGCGATCATATAATTATAACATATATCATGATTCAGCTACCCAAGTGAAAAACTTGGAAAAATGATTTTCTTTATAAATGGTTTTAAAGAAAGAATAGACAATAACATCAAATATGTCAGCAACAAAAAATATAAAAAATGTTAGCAACAAAAAATTGGTATGCATGGAAAACTGAACTCAATTAAAAGTGAAATGTACATTTTTTTCCAAGAATAAACAGGGTGTTCACCAAAGAGAGAATCTGCTAAATAATATCATATAGAACACAATGTAAAGGACTGAAATTACATAGATAATGTTCATTGGTCACATTAAATTTACACTAGAGATTAATAAGTAAAAGACAAATGAAAACATCTTAGATATATGGAAATTAAGAATATAAGCTAAATAACTCATGGACTAAAATAAGTGAAAATGCAACTAAAATATTTTAAACTAAATTTGATAACAATATGATATATAAAAAGACCCTATGAAATACAATTGAAGATGTGCTTATAAACAAACCTATAGCCTTCAATATATTAGAAAATGTTTTAATACCTTTAAAATTAAAGTTGTAAGCATCTTTTTAAGATTTAGAAATAGAATTGCATTCTAAGAAAAAGAAATAAGATGGATGAAAATAATAAAAAGAAGTCAATATATTAATAAATATAAAAATCTAATAAAGAAAATTAATAAAAAGTTATATATTTAAAGATTATTAAACCTGACACATTCCTCTCAAAATTGACTAAAGGAAAAGAAAATAGAGATACAAAAAAGATTGAGAAATATATAATATCAGAGATAGAAAAGGAGGCATTAATACTTACCTTATAGATATTAAATAGATAAGATACTTCTATGAGTACTTATTAAAAGAATTTAAAATTTTATATAACTTATTTGAGTTTCTGGGCAAAAACATTTTAAAAAGACATTTGCATGGTTATAGAACAAAATATAAAAGAAAATAAATGAATAATGTATAATCTTCTGTTAATATAAACTGCAGACCTCATTGATTTAGCAGTAAATTCTTCCAAACATTTAGTCAAGAATTCATGCCAAAGTAACATAAACTCTTATACAAAACAGAAAAAGAACAAACACTTTTAAACTAATTTTATGAGTCCAGGATAATCTTGATACCAAAGCATGACAAAGACATTAAGAAAAAGAAACTGGTCACAGTAATCTCTCTGATGACCACAATACTAGCATAGTAAACTAATGACATTTTTTAAAAAGCTAATACATTGTGACAAAGTTGAATTTATTTCAGGAATGCAAGGTTGGCTTAACAACTTAAAAATAGAATAATTTTCCATATTAATAATAAGTATTTATAGCAAAGCAAGTGTAATATAAAACCTCATTCATCTGATCAATTATTTCTACAAAATTTTATAACAAATGTTTTACTCTTTGCCAATTATCAGTTTTATGTATGCCAATTATCACTTTTAATATTTTACTAATGTCTTACTTTATAAGCAAACAATAAAGGATCAAACGATTATTTGATTAGACGGTAAATGATACAAGAAACTGAAGAAGAAAACAAAAAGAAAACTGTATCATAGGGAAAAACATACCCAAACATATATATTTATATTCAAGTGAGGGAACAGTTTGAAATTAGCATAAAATGTGAATTATTCAACAGTCTTTATGTAATATCACTTTATAATTTGTAAATGAGTAATGTTAGGGTCTCATATTATGGAAGAAAATATATTCCCTATGGATTAGATCTTTAACAGTTTAAAAAAGCTTTCTTCTTCACATGACAGAAGAGCAGAAGAGTGAGAACCGACTCCTTTAAGCCTTTTCTATAGTAGCATTAATCCATTCACAAGGGCAGAGCCCCCATGACTTAAACATCTCCCATTAGGCCTAATTTCGCAATATTATTGCATTAGGGTTTGAGTTTCCAACACATAAATTTTGAAGGACACATTCAGTCCATAGCAACTCTAATTCAAATTCTTACACCTTTAACCCTCTTATGCATGGCCTGCTTTTTCTTTGTAAGAGGAGGGTGAAAATTTCATCGTTCTCTATATTCGATTTCTCTGTTTCCAGTACAATGCCTCACTCTTGTCATTCATTACACCTAGTGTCAAGTGTCCTATAATAAATTTATCCAGAAAACCATTTAAATGTCTCTTCTCTTGTTTGAGTACACAGTGAGTTATCACCTGGATTCCTAGGATAAGGAGGGAAAAAAATGAGATTTTAATGGACATGTTTCTAATCTTGTTCCCCATACCTACTGAGGGAAACATTGTAGACTGCACCTAATCTCATCATACCCTCCTTCTGCTAGGGTTCTCTATATGACTTAGACACTGTGGAATTCCATGGTCTGTTCTCTAGATTCCTAAGTATGAAGCAGCAGTTATGGCATGCTTACAAAATGCAATTATGGGCACCTTCTTAATTTCAAAACTCCACAGCCATTTCAGAAGTAATCTCTTTAGGGTTTCTGGTTTGTATTGCTCTTTTCGTCTTTTGGAAAAGCCCATCCAGAAGCTAATCTATCAGCTCTTTCAATAGCTTTAAATAAAAACTAATGTCCTATATTAATTCCTTTATTGCTTAAAATGCCTTATTCTGTAAATGGAACACTACTTGATACCCCTACTCATTTATGTTTCAGAGAGTGGGTTTTTTCAATTCTTAAACTCTTAGAAATCAGTGGTTTAAATCTTCAAGGCTTCTGTGGGTGCCTAACTCTTGTATATTCTTTGGTTTCACCTATTTTTGCTTCTTTTTTCTTTGGGTCTTCTAAAAATTTGCTGGTATTAATTATCTGCTGAATTCTCCCTATTTTTTTTCTATTCTTTGGGTTGATAACCTTTCTTATTTGTTAAATATTTTCTAAGGGGAATAGGAGAGTTTGAGGAAAAATTAGAAATATACTTTTATATTTCGTCTACAATTTTTAATAATGTTTATATATAATTGATTTGATAAGAAATCAAACAATTGGCCAGTTACGATGGCTCATGCCTGTAATCCTAGCACTTTGGAAGGCCTAGGCGGGTAGATCAAGATCATTGGCCAACATGGTGAAACCCCATCTCTACTAAAAATACAAAAATTAGCTAGCTGGGCACAGTGGCACACACCTGTAATCCCAGCTACTTGGGAGGTTGAGGCAGGAGAATCCCTTAAACCTGGTAGGTAAAGGTTGAGGTGAGCCGAGAGCATGCAACTGCACTCCAGCCTGGTGACAGAGCAAGACTCCATCTCAAAAAAAAAAAAAAGAAAGAAAGTCTGCTTCATATATATGAATTGTATGCTGAATTTTGTGTTTCCTGTGGCATTGCATTACAGCCAAACTAAAAAACACTCAGTAGTCAAAGAGCTGGAAACATGAAAAAGAGTTCTTAACAGATATAGGAAAGAGGGACAAGTCGAATCTAAGTAGAAACAGTCAAACCTGGCACAGGAAAGGCCAAAATATGCAATATTTCTAATATTGAATTTTAGTTACCTTGTTTTGCCATTTTTCTACTCCATATTGTGATATCCTTTCATGATAATTTAAGGAATGAAGAAGGAAGCATAAGGCTATGAGTGGAATGAATTGGAGTAGAGATGAGTTGCATATAAGGAATTAAAAGGGAGCAAACATTTTGAGGCAATAAAGACAGGAGGGACATTTATGCTTACTCCTCTCCAGTTCATCACATATCAAGGAAACTAAGAAATGTTGGAAAAGGAACTGGCTTGCCTAAGTAGTTGGAATGTTATTTAAGCTATTTTGTTTGTATGATTTTAAAATTTCCAGTGACCCTCAAGTTGTTAAAACTAGTATCTTTCAATGAAGTGACAAATTTAATTCTGACATAAATTTCTACATCTGGGAAAGAGACTTTGGAGATTACGCTATCCAGCAATCTTTCATTTCAGAAAGATATATGTCTAAACCACCCAGGTTTGTGGATCTCTATTCTTAACAATTATATATGTGACAATCTCCTTCAAGAGTTATTTATCATTCTGACAAGAATGATATTTTAAGACAAGAAGTCTATTTTAAGACTTTTTTTTTCCTTGTATGAGAAAATAGTGTTGTGTGGTAAGAAGGGTTGTGGGCCTTGTACTCAACAAAACTGGATTCAAATTTTATCTGCTAGTGCCTGAGGCCATTTGTAAAGTTTGCTGAGCCTTCCTTAGTCTCATCGCACATCCATAAATTGGCGGTAATATCACCTACCTTGCATATATGTTGTGAGATATAGTTTAAGTTAAAATATATTTCAAAGTATGGTATACAGCAAGATTCAATCAAAGCTTATTTAAAACGTAATTGGAAGTGCCTAAATTAAGTGGATGATTTGATAGTAAAGGCTGTAATCCTAATATGTCCATAGCCAACAAAGTGAGTTAAAGAGTGAAAAATATCTAGAAAAGGGAATTCTGTATAGTGTAAAAGTACATTGAACTGAAACAGAAAAGATGTGAATTCCAGCCCCTGTTTTATACAGTAAAACCAATTCTGTGCCCCTCTACAGACCAGTTACCTCTCTGGGTGGCAGCTATCTAGCCAGAGAGAGTAACAAAGAAACACAAGACAAAAACACACAGGAGGTTTGGGTTACAACGTCATTAAGGTCCCTTCTTGTTCTAAGACGTGAGTTTTACTTATTTTTAAAGGCTGACATCCTATGAAAGAAAGCAAGGCTTTAGAGATAGCAGTAGAAGGTTCTGGGACCTCTTTCTTACATGAACAGCACTTAAGCATATTTTTACAAGAAAAAAGATGACTCCAGGAACATAAATGCCTGTAAGTATATTGAATTTTCTTTCACTCTGCTTTCAATAACAGTGGTCCCAGTTTAACAGTTGTATAGGTGTTTTAAAACAATTCATCTCTATCTCATTTTAATTAAACATGCTCTCTCTCCAGTCTCCCCACTTGTAAAAATGCAGTTTGCAATTTGACAGGATGATATTATAGTATTGAGCAATATGTGAATTGGTTTAAAAGTAACCAGAGTTGAAGCATACATCAATCACCACAAGTGCAAACGCAGGTCACTAAAGCTGTCAATTTCAATCAGCTCTGTAATTAAATACATCACCAATATGGATTTTGTGTAAGAATGTCACTTGCTCTTCAGATGTCTGCGATGAGGACAAATCACACATCAGTGTCTCCGCACAGGCATTCTAAATATAATAGTTTTAAAAGCAGAACGTCTTCATCCATCTTTCTATGATTTGTTAAATAAAAATGCATTTACTAATGGGTAGTCTAAAAGCTATGTTTTAAAATATATATTTAAACTGCTTTCTGTTTAATTAAAATGTTGCAATATCTTAGTTGGCATTTTAAACTTATCTTTAACACCTTTAGTGGCATTTGTTATGAAATAAATAGATAACAAATAATAATCACCTTTTAAAATGAACAATTTGTAATTATGGAACATTTGTAATTAGAGAGTCTTTATTATATGTTCAAAAAGCAGAAAATGCTTTTGGTTATGAAGAAATAAATTATTCATTTCGATTTCAGCATGAGAACAAAACTATTTCACATTTAGAAAAATCTTTTTTTAATAGCTATCAAGCGTCAGCCCCTTCTATTACACTTAGCACTACATGGGAAAAGACTGCAACAAAGCCGTATTACCAAATATATATTGTCTGCCATTTGATTTAATCTTCAAATAAGCTCCAGGAAGCAGGTCCCTGGACAGTTAATCTTTAGTTTTGTAGCCCATGCACATTTTCAATAAGGTTACTGGGGAATTAGGCCCAGTAGGGAGAGGAAAAGCATATTGTCTTATTCCACAGGCAGCTGTTGTGAGCTCTGTTAGCAAATTACAACTCCCCTAATTATGAAATACTTTATTAGAAGAATCTCTATCATTATATCAGTGCTTGTCAAATAAAGTCATTGTAAATCTTTGGCATAGTCAACCATTTTTTAAACTAATTGTTTTAAATTTATAATGGACACATAATAATATTACATATTTATGGGTTACAATGTGAGGTTTCAGTGTATGTATACAGAATAAAATGATCAAATCAGGTTAATTACCATATCCATCCCTTTAAAGATGTATCAATTTTTAGTTGGGACAATATTAAAAACCTTCTAGCTGTCTTGAAATATACACTATATTCATTATTAGCTGTAGTCATCCTACAGTATAACAGAACATCAAAATATATTCTTCCTATAAAAATAGGTAGATGACCGGAATAGCCATATCTCAAAGGAAGACAGGCAGATGATCAACAGATACCCAAAGGGAATGCTCAACATCACTAATCATCATAGAAATGCAAATCGAAATCAGAATATCACCTCACCCCAGTTGGATTGGCTATTATCAAAAAGACAAAAATTAAAAATGCTGGTAAAGATGTGGAGAAAAGGAAACTCTTTTGCACTGTCGGTTGAAATGTAAATTAGCAGACCCATTATGAGAAACAGTAGGAAGATTCCTCAAAAAATTAAAAATAGAACTACCATATGATCCAGCAATCTCATTACTGGGTATACATCCAAAGGAAATGAAATCAGTGTGTGAAAGAGACATCTGCACACCCATGTTTATTGCAGCACTATTCACAACAGCCACGATACGAAATCAACCTCAATGCCTATCTACAGATGAATGGATAAAGAAAATGTGATATGGATATAGTAACCAAAAAGTGTCTGAGGTTTATTTTGTCAAGGTTAAGGACCATGGCCGGCAACACAGCATCAGGAGGCCTTGGGAACACGTGCCCGAAGTGGTTGGGTTACAGCTTAGTTTTATACATTCTGGGAAAACAGAAGTTACAGTCAAAGACATAAATCTATACATGTAAGGTATACATTTGTTTGGTCTAGAAAGGCGAGAGACCTGGAAATGGGGGCTTCCAGGACATAGGTGGATTCAAAAAGTTCCTGATTGGAAATTGATGGAAAGAGTTCAGCACTGCTTGAAGAGTTAAAGTCAGCCTGAGTTAAGGTAAGATCCTCAGTGGGGCATAGGGTGTAGAAGCCAAGGTGGTTATCATGCAGAGGCAGCCTCTAGGTAGCAGGCTTCAGAGAGGATAGATGTGAAAGTCTCTTTTTATACCTTAAAAGGTGTCAGACTATCTGGAAAAGATCCAGTAAGGAATGGAGATTCTCCACAAAATGTAAATTTCCCCCACAAGAGACAGCTTTGCAAGGACATTTCAAAACATGTCAAAGAAATATATTTGGGGTTGAAATACATTGATTTCCTTCAGGGCTCACTATCTGACATGCTATGCTATACCAGAGTCTGATTGGAATTTGGTATCCTATTGCTACAAATATTTTGTTTGGTCAGTCTTAAGATCTCCGTTTTAATGTTAATGCTAATTAGTTGCCTCTAATCTCCAAACGGAGCAGGACATAATGAGGCACGTCCAATCCCTACCACTTCCCCTCATAGCCCAGTTTTTCAGTTATCTTTGGAGATGGTTACCCTTGGCAGAGAGGGGGATCCATTCAGTTGCTTGGGGGCTTAGAATTTTACTTTTTGTTTACAACACACACACACACACACGCACACACATACTAGAAAAGTCAAATATAATACCAAATAAAATCCCATGATTTGCAACAATATGCATAAGGTTGGAGGATGTTATGTTAAGTGACATAAGCCAGGCACAAAAACCGAAATCTCACGGTCTCACTCGTGTGAAATATTAAAGAATAGATTTCATTGAAGCAGAGAGCAGAATATAGTGGTTATTGGAAGCTGGGAAGGGTAGGAAGGAGAAGGCAGCAAAGAATTGGCCAATGGGTTCAAGAATATTTGTCTAAACTTCCTCTGGCTAATACTTTATCGCATGTAATGTTTCTCATCATAGGTATTATCATAAAACTAAGTCCAGCTATATAACTTGAAACCTTAAAGGGTAGATACAACAATTAATGCCTTAATAACAATGATGATGATCAAATAAGACACTTAGGGAATGGATATGTTAGTTAGCCTGATTCCATCATCCACAATCTATAATACATGTTTTCAAACACCCCAAATATGTATCAATTAAAATAAAATCATACTTTAAAAAATACTTGGGAAAAGCTGTTACATAAATAAAAAGTGATAGCAACTATTCATTTTGGATTGTGCTATCCTCATTAATAATGCATGCCCAGAATTTTTCAAGCACTTTTTAGATTTTCTTATTTTAAAAAATGACCTCAAAACCCAACAAATTGTTGATAAACTTAATACATGAATCATCTGAAAAAAATTATAAAACGAAATATCACTCTGAGTGCCATCTTGAAAAAGAAAATTAAATAGACAGAGCAACATAAACCAGGGTGACATTAGCCAGAAGTCGCTGACTTGAGATTTTTTGGGGATTTTCTTTTCTGTGTTTCCTTGTGGTCAGCAGTAGCATGCAGTAACTCAGGAGCAATTTTCAGTGAATTATTGTACCTACTCAGTTTGATTTGGGGCAATCTTTAAAAGCTAAGGTCTGCTTATATAACCCTCCAAGTTGACTTCAGACGGCTATTAAACAGCACAAGAATACTCTCACTGATTTGTTTTAGTACCTCAGATCTTCATCTTTAGCTTTATCTATTGTTCTTAAAAAGTATGAGGACTAAGGAATCCTTTTTTTAAATAATAAAATAATACATAAATGGGAGAAAACATAAAACTGAGTTTAAAAAAGTGAAACCAATCAAAATTTGCACTGGATCTTATAGGTAGTTGGCTTGTTGGTTCTGAGAAGGATTTTTTCACCTCCCTTCTGAAACTAAAATACAGCCACTTCTTCAATGCTCTTTTGTGTCTATGTTTTCAATTAAATGCTTCTAACACAATCACAGCCGCTATTATAATTAGGTTACGGGGCCAGGCGCGGTGGCTCACGCCTGTAATCCCAGCACTTTGAGAGGCTGAGGCGGGTGGATCACGAGGTCAAGAGATCGAGACCATCTTGGTTAACATGATGAAACCCCGTCTCTACTAAAAATACAAAAAAATTATCTGGGCACGGTGGCATGTGCCTGTAATCACAGCTACTCAGGAGGCTGAGGCAGGAGAATTGCCTGAACCCAGGAGGTGGAGGTTGAGGTGAGCCGAGATCGCGCCATTGCACTCCAGCATGGGTAACAAGAGTGAAACTCAGTCTCAAAATATATGTAGGTTACCAATTTCCTTAAGTCATCTGTTTCATAGTTTTCAAAAACTGTACACAACAATGTTCATCCCATCCTCTACTTCATAGAAAAGCAAACAAGTAAATAATAAAGTTCAACAGGAAGAAAAGTTCACACTTTTCTACAAGGGATCATCATGATCCCTTTTAGTTTACATGGAAGAATTCACTATCTCATGTCAGAAAGTTTACATTTCTGCCTTGACCGTACCCCGTCATATAAATAGCTCACTTACTCTTGCACTATATCTTTGTTTCTTCCTCTTATCTGATTCTTTTTCTTTTTCTTGCAAAGAATGTCTAGTTTCTTTCTTAAACTTAAAATTCCCTCTCAACCCTATCTTAGCCTCACATTTAAATTTTTTCTCCTTTCTTAATAAATGCAATACAGTTCCTAGTAGCGTACACATGTGCAATACACATCTTTATTTCTCACTCTTTTCTCTACTTTCTATAGAGGAACTTCTGCCACTCTCCTTCTTTTGTCAGACTGTAATCAATTTCTGGTGATAAAAGTCAATGGTAACTTTTAGGTAATATATTACCTAATGATATATTACTTCCTCTTTCATTTGATATTATTGACTTTTCTCTGCCTTCTTGAAAGTAAGTCTTCTTCCCTTGTAGAAAGACATTTTCAGGTTACCCGTCTGTTGAGTAGTAGTGACCCTAGGCTTTGGTCTTATTCTCTTACTCATGGGTACCTGGATCACTCCAGGTAAACAGAATTCTATCTGTTTACCTCACTTTTGAGGTACCATCAAGTTCATTTTGGATGTTCTATTTTATTTTCATGCTCTTTCCCTAATTGGCTCCTCCCAGTTTAATATTTTCTAGTTTTTAAGAAAGGTCACTAAATTGCCTGTCAGAGGACTGTGACAGTCAAACTTGATTTTTTATTTTTCTTCTCTCCCTCAATTAATCATACACATCCTGTAAGTCCTACATTTTAGCATCTTCTAAGGTGGCTTCTTCTTCTCAAGATCCATGTGCGATGCCTTCATTCATTTTTCATAATTACGGTATCATTATTCTAACCGTCTCTTAATGTTTTTCTTACTCTCCTATTTATTCATTTTTAGCCATTTCTCACACTACTGTGACAGTGATCTTTATGTATATTTGCGAATTTCAAATCTAAGTATGGCCTTCTTTTACAAATAATCTTTCATTGACTTTTGTCTACTTTTGATAGAACAATGATTGCCCCTCTTTTCCTCTAAATTTGAATTTTTCCATTAATCCTCACACATTCTAAATTCTATCAGTATTATTTATGTTACTCCAATATTACCATACTTGGTAATATGTTTCCTGATGTTTATCATTTAGCTCAGTCTTTAAGAAGAAGCTTGAGATTTATTAAGATACTCCCTCCCCCATTCATCTCTGTTTGTCATCTCCATCTCTGTTTCTTTCTCTTTTTTGCCTCAGTTTATCCAGATCCCACACCAAACTCAAGATTGTTGAAATAAGTTGTTACTTCATGTAGTGTCTGCACATCAACACCATCCTTTCAATTTTCAGTTAATTCTGTATTTTCTAATGAATTTCTTTATCTTTCCATTAGAGACTGCTAGTTCCTTTAAAGGAACTTCAATCTTGGCTGTTCACTGCAAGCACAACTTCTGGCATGAAATAAGCCTTTATTAAATGATTGGTGAAATAAATAAACAAATGGTCTTAGCTGCTGAACCCCTAAATAATCAATAATGCACAGGAAAATATCTGTTGTCATTTAAAGAAAGACACATATCTTTATAGAATATCAGAGTAGTCCTGCAATGCTTAATTCTCAAATGGGACTAGAAAGAATATAAGAGTTTCTAAGTGATACAATCATTTATTTAAAGTTACAAGGGGGTATTTTCTATGGAATAATTTAGAATTAAGTTATGTCAATTACTCTGAGATATAAACCATGATTTCTACATTATTCCTTATTCTTTGGGAGCAATTAAATGTTCTGGTTAATGGTGAGGCTCTGATGTCAGACAGCCTGAGATTCAAATCTCATCTCTGCAGCTTACTAGCTGTGTGATTTGGACAATATATTTAATCTCTCTGGACTTCAATCTTATATCTGTAATCTGCAAACATGCTGTTCACCTTTAAAGATTAAATGAGATAATATATACTCAGTACTTAGGATAATTCCTGGTATAATATTAGCCCTCAATATACAGTAGGAATGGGTTTCACCTCTCAGTTGCAAATGTATAATGTGCCTCATTTATATCTGCTAAGATAATTTTTCTCTGAGCTACTGTTTAACCACCTAACAAAAACTTTCAATTCAGATATTCTTTCTTTTTTCTTTCTTTTTCTTTCTTTCTTTCTTTCTTTCTTTCTTTCTTTCTTTCTTTCTTTCTTTCTTTTTTCTTTCTTTTCTTTCTTTTTCTTTCTGTCTTTCATTTCTTTCTCTCTCTCTCTCTTTCTTTCTTTCATTTTTTTTTTTTTTTTTTTTTGCAACAGAGTCTCACTTCGTAGCCCAGGCTGGAGTACAGTGGTGCGATCCTCACTCACTGCAACCTCCACCTCCCAGGTCCCAGTTCAAGCAATTCTCCTGCTTCAGCTTCCCGAGTGACTGGGATTACAGGCACGTGCCACCATGACAGCTAATTTTTGTACTTTTAGTAAAGACAGGGTTTCACCATGTTGTCCAGGCTGGTCTTGAACACCTGACCTCATGATCCACCTGCCTTGGCCTCCTAAATTGCTAGGATTACAGGCATGAGCCACCATGACTGAACTAATTCAGATGTTTTCTAGGGAGGCTGAGCCCAACATAAGTTAATGCAAGATCTTTGAGGGTTATGGACTTTCTAGAATATTTAAGGTAGAGCTCTCCAGCTGTCATTTCACACTGGGCACTGCTGATGCTCTTGTTTTCCAGTTTCTGTGAACATTTAAGAGGTTGACTCTGTTTCTTTAGTGTTGGTCTTGGATGGAAGGCTTTTACCTAGGCTGGACATTGTGAATGAATGTACACTTTCCCTCAAAGCATAAAGCACACATTCCCAACGGAGTGCAGGAAAAAGTAAGTCAGAGTGTGACGCTCAAGAAATCATCAGCCATAGTCCCTTCCCTCTAGTTCAAGATTAACTTTCACATACTGGCTCAATATTACCTAAGACTCAACAAGGAAAGAGTCTTTCACATGAAGCCTTGGACCTTGAGAGGTAAACCCAGCAGACACAAATTACGCTTTCCTCTCTTTCCTTAGTAGGAAAGATGTGTGCAGATAATATTCAATGAAATAAGCTAGGTTTTGTTTTGTGCTTCCTTTTTTTTTTTTTTTTGAGACAGAGTCTCTGTCACCCAGGCTGGAGGGCAGTGGCATGATCATGGCTCATTGAAACCTCTGACTCCCTGGTTCAAGCGATTCTCTTGCCTCAGCCTCCTGAGGAGCTGGGATTACAGGCACACGACACCACACTCAGCTAACTTTTGTATTTTTAGTAGAGATGGGGTTTCACCATTTTGGGCCAGGATGGTCTCCATCTCCTGACCTTGTGATCCACCTGCTTCAGTCTCCTAAAGTGCTGGGATTACAGGCTTGAGCTACCACGCCCGGCCGCTTTTAAGGTTCTGTATTCCCATAATTACAGGCTGGCTGGCTATGTATTAAAATGATTAAAATTAGTTCTTGAAAAACTGTTTTTTCTAAATAATAGAAAATTGACAGCATGTGTTCTTATTAATGCCATTAATGATAATAAAACAAATAGTATCCAAATCTGCTTGTCTTGACAATATGCACGATATCAAATTAAAACTGGACCTCTAGTGTAAAAACAAATTTTATACCTAATATATTCAAGGCAGATATGGCATGATTACTTTACTTTTTTTTATTTACTTTTTTTTTTAAGAGGGGGTTCCACCATGTTGGTCAGTCTGGTCTTGAACTCCCGACCTCAGGTGATCCACCCACCTTGGCCTCCAAAGTGCTTGGATTACAGGCATGAGCCACCACGCCCAGCTGATTATTTTACTTTTTAATTCATCCATCTATTTTCTAGTTTCTTATAATAATAGAATAGCTACTGTGATAAGATTAGTTTCTTCACAAAAACTAATTAAACTTTAGAAGTGATTTCGATCATTTGGTAAAATACCATACAACAACACTAACTACTTATCACTAGAAAGTACAGTGTCTGGCAACACTGAAGCTAAATTGTACATGACATGATGGAAATCAGCATAGCACAGGTCCAACATTTAAATTTTTTTGTTAATAAATTGCTTATATTTCATATATATATATAGAAGAAATACATATATAGAAGGATAAATACGTAGCTGGATAAATATGTATATATCTAAAAATATCTCATAGGTGCCAACAGAATAATATACTGAGGTTCCATAATATTTAAAAATAAAGATAAAATTAATAATTGTTTAAAATAAATCTGAGACCTTAAATGCCAAGTACAACTAAAAATATTGTATTGTTTTGTCTTCTAACAATGAAAAATAAATTCAGTACGATCATGACAGTGGTTTTTTTTAGTTAAGATAAAATTTAAAAATCATGGATACTGAATAATAGATCTGTTATCATTTATGAGTTTTAAAATTAATTTAAAAATCTATAAGAAAATAGGTTTGAAAACTTTACAAATTCTTAGAACACAATTACAAGGTACCAGATTAGAAGAATTTCAGGGACAGTGCTATATTCTATCTGTTGTGAATTTAGAATAAATCTTATTAAAATATTATTTATAGATAAAATATAATGACTTGTTTAAAAAAAGTAATTCTTTGCTTCTAAAGGTCTATGTTCCCTTGCGAGTTACTGGCTGGCCATCTGTAGATTAAAATGATCAAGTAGTCTACTGGGACAAGAAGAAGGCCTTGGGCAACCACTCACCTTACAATGTAAAACCTGCTCCTACAAAATTAAACACAGAATGAGTTGCATTTAACTCTGCTCACTTTTGCTTTGTTTCTTCTGTCTTATCTATTTGAAACTCAAGAAGCAATGCTGTATTGAAGCATTAAGGTTGATTTCATTTGCGATTTGAAGAATATCCATATCACAGATTATTAAATTAATGGCAATCTAACCTTGAAAGCACCTCTATCCGCTGTAAGAGCAACACTTCATCACCTGTTTTGATTCATTAATGTATCATTTAACTTGGTAGGACACATGTTCAGCAGTTATAATTACATTATGGTCTTCCTATTACATCAGCTCTGCTCCAAGTTTCTGTCACCACTAGTCCAATTTTCAACATAGCGCAATCCACTGCACTCTTTCCTTATTAGTGTCATCTTTAATGTAGCAGAGAGGCTGAACCATTACTTGGCACTGGGAGTTTAACAGCAATTAACCCCTGCTCTATCCCCAGGGAGAAGTACATCAGCAACTTGCCAAAACACTGTAAACAAGCTGGTCAAGATCAATGTGTAACCACGCTGGCTGCAGAGCACCTATTGGATTAATTTAGGACTGATATATAGGGATAAAAGGAGGAGATGGTTTGCATGAAATTAACTGGAGTCACTCCTCTATTCTAAACTGAAAATCTTTCTTCCCAGAGGTAGATGTAAGATTTTTAAAAAAAGTAAAAGAAAATCATGATTTTAGTTAGCAAATATGCTGAATATTTATTCAGTTTTATTGCCATAAGAAAATAATTATTGACCTGATTATTTCACCGGATGTTTTATAAAGATGGAAAATAAAATGCATAAACAATGTATTCATGAAATGTAAAGGTCAACTTCCGATAGCAAATAACAAAACAAACTTGATTTTGAGATATTTCTTAGTTGTTCTAATTTGCAATTGACTAGCAATGGAAGCCACACACGGTCACCTATAAATTTTTGCGTTAGAAAATTCTCAGCAAGATGAAGTCAGTAGTTCTGAGAGTTGATGCTGCAAAGTTTAAAAGCGTGCAGAGACAGTACTGAGAGCAGAATGTGTGCTCTGATACTTTCCAGACACATTCTGTCTTAATTTGTA
>CM052656.1:117094749-117141497 GCA_028533165.1 Leontopithecus rosalia | reverse complement strand
GAGGTGGGAGGTGAGGAGGTGGGGAGGTGAGGAGGTGGGGAGGGAGGGGAGGGAGGGAGGGTAAGGAGAAGGTTATACTTTAATATGCCCAATTATGTTCTTGAGTTGTTACCTGAATCTTATTGATTTGCTCAGACTATATATTTTAATGTTACCATCCCAAGATTGACACCACACACCATCACTTGCACTATAATAACAACTGCACTTCACGCTGAGTGATAGCATGAACTTGACTTTGGAGTAAAACAATACGCTCTTGCAGATATAAAATTTCCTTTGTATGCAGGTGCTTATTTATTAGTTTCTCTGCATTGCTTGCATTTCCATATTTCTCTGCAGTCTTTTGTGTAGTTGTCTTACTGCTCTTCTTTTTTACTTAAATAGAATCATGCTTCTCTAGATCTTGATTCAGGAAACATCTGAGAAACAGATAAAAGTATAGATCGTTTAATTTGGGGTATGTTTTAGTATTAATTTTACAAGTTAAAATGCAAATTTCCTTCAGAACATGGACCTAACAAAGATGACTGGTGGAAGTTAGATCACAGTGTGTAAATGACTGGCTTTCTCTTGCCAGACAATGTATATAATTTTATTCTAAATTGGATCACAACGATACAGAAAGAAATCAAATGAAGGAAATCTCCTTTTGAAACTGCTTAAATAATTTCTTAGATGCATGCTGATATTTTAACATGCATTCAATTCTATCTCATCTCCTTCAATTTCTTAGCTGCTTTTGGTACAGATGACTACTCCTCCATTGAAATGTTTTACACTTGATCTCCTACATATCACACTTCTAGATTACCTTCTATGTTTTTGGCTTCTCCTTTAGCCTTGTTTACTGGATTTTTCTCAGTTTTCCTCCCCTCTGTATTTAAGTGTCCCAAAGATTCAGTCCTGGAATGCTTTCTACCGTCTCTGCCAGTGATTTTTATCTAGTCACAGACTCTTAAATGTTACAAGCAAGACTGATAACACATACACTTATTTTTCTGTTTACCACTCCTCCCTTGAGATCCACATTTGCATATCCAGCTTCCTCCTCTGCTTCTTCAGGGGATGGATGTATAATATGCACCTCAAATTCAACAAAGCCCAAATGGAACTTGCGTGTCCCTAGAAATCAAAACACTGAAACATCATTTTGTTTTATTTTCTTATCCTTAGTTGTCACCAAACACATATTAACAATTCCTATCAGTTATAGTCAAAACAAACCCTGACTCTAACTACTTCTCATTTTGTTTACTATAAAGAAAAATAAAAGAGGGTAGAAATATAGGGAATTTGGGGTGGAACTAATAATCTTAAATGTGTTGTTCAGTGAAAACTATATTAGGAAGCCACATTTGAATAGACTTGCACCATTCAAATGATAAGTTTCAGAAGCTCAACTGAGCTTGATAGACCTGAATGACCAGTTGTTGGAGTCGTTGACAAAAAGAAAAAGCAAAAAACGAAACAAAACAAAACAATGACAAAAAGAATCAAGCCTTTAATCATTCCTTGCAAAACTTGAGTCAGAGGCTAAATCTGGAGAAGGCTCTAATTTCCCCCATTCCATTTCACCCCACAAAATGGCACACAGATACAGAGTAGAGAGGATTAGCATACATGTGGGAGTCCTCTCACTGTAGAAGGAGTGCACCAGGCCTCCCAAAAGCTCCTGCAGTTTTATGGATTAGGGAGCTAGGAGTTTTATGGATTAGGCCTGGAGTGAAAAAGTACACAGTACAGAGTCGGAGTTGGAAAAAAATGTCTTTAAAGTTCATCCCCTAGAGCCAACGAGGAGTTCTCAGCAGAGATACTTAAAGAAGACCTCAGCCTATGGCCCCAGGGAGGAAAAAAAAAGCATGTGTCCGGGCTAGGAGGAAAGTAATAAGACTAGGCTGGTCAGAGGAGCCTGAGTCCTTGAATGCTGCTCCTCTTAGAGGCTGCATTGCACTGGCTGTACACTTTGACTGATGATGGAAGGGCAGATTTCCCCCAGGAGATAAACCAGGTAGAGTCTTGAACTTACTTATGGTGAGACTGACAAACCACATATAGGTGTTTGGGCCACCATCTGGACAAATCGATAGGAGAGAGAGGCATTAGAGACTGAGGAAACAGCGGATGAGAACTCCCAGAGGCGGAAGTATGGACGGGCAGTAAGACAACCAGTAAGGAGACATGAAAACGTGCTTTAAAGGATGTTAGGCAAAAATTCCGAAAAGTACAAACTTGGTTAGAGTTTGGGAAACTATTGGGAGGACTCCAGCTTTTACTGTGAAGCAGAAGGACAGTACTATCTATCTATCTATCTACCTATCTATCTATCCATCCATCCATCCACCTATCTATCATCTATCTATCTATATGTAAGAGAAATGGCACAATTTCACTCCTGTTTTTTGAAAATTATTCTAAGTTGCTGATAAGTGTAAAAGAGAGGCAAAAGTAGTGATAGTAGTTCAAAGGCTAATGAAATAACCCAGGAAAATAAACAATGGTGGTTTGGACTGAGGTGAGGCAGCCGAGATGGTTTAAAAAAGAAAGATAGGATTCTTAATATATTTTGAAGGTAAAATTGGAAAATTTCTTGTGGGTTAAACGTGGACATGAGAAGCGGAAGGGAATCAAGACTTGTGCCAAGAATTTTTAGTTTAACCACCTAGAAAAATGGAGTCCTTGTGACTTAAATATGTGTGTGTGTGTGCGTCTGTGTGTATAGGAATAGGGGTAGGATCTGTAATTGGATTTCTCCTGTCTACTAGACCTTGCTGCGGGATAGTTTGGTAGGTTAATGGCTGTAAGAGATCAGATGCGGGGAAATTATCCAGGCTGAAGATATACATTTAGTTTTCAGCATACAGTTGGAATTTAAGGCAACAGGATGTATATGACCATGCAAAGTGTGGGTGAAGAGAGAGAACAGGTTCCAAGATTGACCCCTGGGCACATGGGTGTGAAGAGGTCTCAGAGATAAGGGTGATAAGGGGGAGAATGATACCTGAGGAAAGAAGTAACCCAGAAGGGTGCAGTGATCTCTTACAGCATTTCAAAGAAATAGAGATTAGCTATACCACATGCTGACGAAGGAGATGGAGGCAGAGACCAGTATTAATTGCCTCTGCGCTCATTAGTGTATCGAAGGGAGGAATTAGAGTTTAGACTTCTTTTCAAGGATCTTTGCTATTAAGACAGAAATGAAAATGTGGTAGTATAGGGAGAAGTGGGTCTTTTTCCCTTTTTAATTTCATGTGATGGAAGCAATTATGGCCCATTTGTTTTCCAATGGGGATGATCAAATAGACAATAAAAAAGTTGCTAGTTTGGCCAGTGGTGGTGGCTCATGCCTGTAATCCCAGCACTGGGAGGCTGAGGCGGGAGGATTATGAGGTCAAGAGATCAAGACCATCCTGGTCAACATGGTGAAACTCCGTCTCTACTAAAAATACAAAAAATTAGCTGGGCATGGTCGCGCGTGCATGTAATCCCAGCTACTCAGGAGGCTGAGGCAGGAGAATTGCTTGAACCCAGGAGGTGGAGGTTGCAGTGAGCTGAGATGGCGCCATTGCACTCCAGCCTGGGTAACAAGAGCAAAACTCCATCTCAAAAAAAAAAGTTGCTAGTTTAAGAAAATTAGATAGATAGAATTCCTGGAGCACTATCCTTGAATAGGTGAAAAAGATGATCTAGAACACAGGTGGACAGGTTGTCATTTGAAGCATGAGTAATTCCTCTCTACTGACGGAAGTCAAACATGAGGACAGAGATGCAAGTGTATGGGCCTATGTAATGGTGGGAGCTTGTGGAAAACATCTTGCGACTGGTGATTGCTTCTATTTCCTCAGAAGCATAGAGGAAGTGAGTTTACCAGCACAAGTGAATAAGGAAGAGAAGGTGTTGAAGGTTTGAGAAGAAAAGAGAATACGCAAGTGTCATTTCTGACTATCCATTGGACAAATACAATGTAATAGAAATGGCAGTTAACACTGAACATCAGCCAAAATTTAACAGTAATGAGTGTTAAACAGAATAAACCAAAGTACTTATGTTTTCCTCTCTAGCTGTGTTCAGTCAAGTGGCTGCAAATAAGGAAAAAACCATGAGGAGCTGCACTTAAACAAGGTTACAATTTTGCTACATCATAGGAGAAATACCTAATGTGGATGACGGGGGGATGGATGCAGCAAATCCCCATGGCATGTGTATACCTATGTAACAATCCTGCATGATCTGCACATGTACCACAGAACTTTAAGTATGATAAAAAAAAAATAATGTTCCAAGCAAAAAAAAAATTGCCACATCAATGTGACAAAACAAGAATTACATTTTGGAAAATCTGCTCCCCTGATCAACTTTCTTCTTTCCTCTACCTCACTTCTTTTTTCCATTTGAGACAGAGTTTCACTCTTGTTTTCTAGGCTGGAGTGCAATGGCGAGATCTCAGCTCACCGCAACCTCTGCCTCCCAAGTTCAAGTGACCCTCTTGCCTCAGCCTCCTGAGTAGCTGGGATTACAGGCATGCTCCACATGACTAATCTTGTATCTTTTTTTTTTAAGTAGAGATGACATTTCTCCGTGCTGGTCAGGCTGGTCTAGAACTCCTAACCTCAGGTGCTATGCCTCCCAAAGTGCTGGGATTACAGGTGTGAGCCACTGTAACTGGCCACTTCACTTCTAATATTCTACAAAGGATTCTGAGTTTAATGTCTTTCAAATAATTTGGGTTGGAAAATGTAGATTAATTTCCTAGTGTGTGAATCTATTTAAAGCAACACCAGAGAAGAAAACCTCTCTTCTTTGAAGACATCTTTTAATACCTAGCTTGACATATTATGACAAGAAATGTCAGATAGAACTTCCCTTAAGACTCATGCTCAGATACTAACTTCCCACTAACTCCCCAACTGGACATGCAATTCAAATTTTTATCATTGTAATTATCACTACCCAAATAAACTAATCTGAGCAGGGGAAAAGCACATCGACAAATTTTGGTTACAGAAGCATTTGCGCTCACACACACGTAATTAAGTTCGCAATGAATTATATCCCTGCCCAGACCTTCTCACTAACTCCACAGCTTCAAAAAATGTACAATTTTCTTTAGCGATGTTTCAGAACCAAAAGACTAATTTACATGAAAAACTGTAAAGAAAGGAGTTGAAAATTCCATTCATAAAACTTTTATTCCACTTACATGAATTTAATACACGTGTTCTTAACGATTATGCTTGGATTCTTCATGAAAAATTCATAAGACATTAAACAAAGCTACTCATCATCTCAAGATATTTCCCTGTTAACTATTTTTATAGCACATGCGTGTTAGGCAAGAATCAAAATTAAAACTACAAAAAGCAAAAAATCTAAAAAGCAAAGGTTAATTCCATATTCCCTCTTGGCATCTAATGGGTTATCAACACGTTTAAACACAAAGTTTATCATAACAACAAAAATACTACTAATAAAACTACTGTTTCAAACCATGTCCCATAATCTCCTTTCCTCCTCTCCATTCCAAAAAAAAATGAGTTCCTATTTTTTTCTGGGAGAGGGGGAGATTAAAAAAAAGTAATATGTTCTATTAAATATTTTGGTATATGGCATTTTCTAACTTAGGAAGCCACAAAGTTCTCGGCCCATCCTGACACTGAGCAGCATTAAGTATAAGTTTTGTGCTTCCAAATAACTTTTTGGTTTTTAGGAATTTCTCGATACTCTTATAACTTGCCTTTGATTTTGATCCTTTATTCTTTCTATTTGTCAGGTGCACAAGTTTACCTTCCTTTTTTAGCTTTCTCTGCCTTGTCCTCGACTACTCCTACTTGGTAGCCATGTAGTTGGAAAAAGGCTGCATGATGTCTCTGGCTCCAACCAATGTCTAAGAGACCCTGTTTCCTTTGCTTGTGTCCCATGAACTACTTCCCTCATTCTATTTACTGCAGCAAATCTCTGCTTGGTTGATGAGATTGTGTTTATCTCCATTTAATCCCTACCTGAACGGCCTGTCATCTGCCTTTAAGATCTTCCTCTATTCTCTAAACAATGATGGGGATAAGTTATACCCAAAGCTCACTCTACAAAATATTCCCTCAGTACTTTGCAGAAAACATTAAACAAAATTATGCCATTTTAAAGGAGTTTTTTTTTTTAATGTTAAGATGTCAGCTTCTCTTCAAGAGCAGGGACAATGTTTTCTGTATGTTCTATTTTGCCTAGTACACTGTAAATGCTCACTAAATATTGATAATGGGAGGCAGTGAGTCTTGATGATAAGGGTGAGAAACTGAAAACCAAAAAAAAAAAGAAAAGAAAAAGAAAAAAAAATACAACAGCTACCAAGGGCTGCCAAGAGCAACCTGAGGTTGGACCAAGTAGAGCATCATTAGCAGTGAGCACCACTGACCCGGAAGGAAGCCAAACTAGGAGTGGAGAGATGACAGAAGGAAAGAAATAAACAAAGGACATTTTCTTTTCTTTTTTTCATGAAGGACAGTCATGTAAACTTGAATTCTTCAGAGTCTGGCCTATCACTCTGAAAAACAACAATGTTTTTACAAAAGGAAAGAGAGTCATCCTTTGTATCCCATCCTTTCTTGGGCATGGCATTCAGGTACTGGCACATCTTTCTAGGATTTTAGCTTTATTACGAGCCAGGGTCAAGGCCAAATTCACACTAGGATAATAAGTTACACCTGAGCTCCCTCCATTGCCATTCTTCTGATAACTATGTAAAATGGCTTATCTGTTCAGGTTAGGTAAACACATCTCTGTAATTATAAGAAAAGATAAAAAGAAAAAATAGATTCAATTACTACCAAGTAGATTTGTATTAACACTAGTACATATCCCCTTCAGTTTCAATTTTAAAATTTAAGCACAGTGAATATAGGCATATATGTGTTTGCATACTTAGACAAATTTTTTCAGAGATAAAACAAAAATTTAAAAAAGCTGCCTTAACTAAAATTCTTTCTAAGCATTTTTCATGAAATGGGAGAAAGGATTTCATTTCAGCTTACAAATGACGAACAAACAAAAGCTGAATAAACACAGAATGCTATACCATTGTCAAAGGACTTGGCCTTTAATAATTGATAGTTTGGACCGCTGCTACTAGCAGAGAACTTTTAAAAAAAATGCATTAAAAATGAATTATTGACATAATATAACACATTATACTTTTTAAATAAAAAGCTTATTTTTAATTGAAAATTGGCACCTTGCCACTAACTAAACTTGACTTCAAAAGCAACAGCTGTGAAAGCATCTTTTTAGTTCTTAATTACTGTAGTACGTAAACCAACTTCTTTTTCTCTTCATAAGGCACTTGTCTAGCTGAGGACAGATCAAAGTACAAGATGAGGGAAACGAAATCATGGCTAGACCATAAATATGAAATCGAATAAAGTGCCACAAGGAGCCTCAAAGAATAAACTTATACCAGACTACTTTTTAATTATATAAAGTCAGATTGTTAAGAATCATGCTGAGCAATTATAATAAAGTTGAAGACACCTTTTGCTCCAACATGTCTTTTCTTCTAAAAGGCTATTACAAAATTGGAAAGGAAAATGATGTAATATGGGCTTAATTCTTCTCTGACTCCCAGGGCAGATAGGGCATGGGGGAAAGTAAGTAAAAGGGAAAGACTTCATTTCAGTTTTCTTGTACTTGATTTTGGAATTACCTCATACTCCTCTTAACCTGTTTTATTTAAACTATGATTCCCAGCTCCAAAATTGTTCTATAGAGTCTTCAGGAAGCTCGTAAGAAACGACACAGGGATAAATCAGGCATTTGTTATTCTGTTCTATGTAAGATAAAGTTGCTTTTGAGAATCACTTATTTTCCAGTATTGGGAATGGGGCTCCTGATCAAGAAAGAAAATAAAAAATATTATTTATTCGATACAAAGTTTAAGAGGACTATCCTTTGGAGCTTTACATACTTAAAATAGCTTAATGTTCACAAAGAAACTGAAAAATCAGATATTTATCTATCTATCTATACACACACACATATATATATGTATTTTCTATTCTACCTAATTTAACCTTGGGCACTTTTCCAAATGACTGCATTTTTTATTAATTAAGCCTTAGGCGCTTTTCCAAATGACTGAATTTCTTCCTAATTAGTTAATAAAAGTAATAATAATAATTAATTATCTTACTTCAAGTGAAATCAAACACTATAATTTTAAAAACTGTATTTTAAAATGAATGGGATAATTTTTTTACACGAGAATAGTTCTTCCTCGTTTATGAATAACCTTGACAGGGAATGTAACACAAAAAGAGGAAAAACACCATGCAAATTCCTTGCATGCTGACAGGGTTTTAGGGAGTGCCCCCGTGAAATGCTTCTGTAGTGTGAGGTCTTTTAGGCTGACTGACGGTGCCATGGACACCATGCTAACCTCTGTGACCCGCATGGACACTCCAGATGAGTTCCTGGAAACTCGAAAGTAACTGGAAGACTGAAGAAATGACCAACTCCTGCGACACCTACTTAACTTTGAGACACTCTCCATTGTTCCTTATTCCTGCCCTAATTAATAACTTTGTAACTGACCTTGGTCAACCTCATGACTCCACACCCTACAAACCCCTCCCAGCTTGCAAACCTATGACCCCTTCCCAGCTTGCAAAAAACCACCCCAAAGTAACTTCTGTAACTTTCCACTGCCTACCCCAAAGCTATAAATCCAACTCCTATACCACCACCCTTGGCTGACGCCCTTTTTGGCCTCAGCCCGACTGCACCCAGGTGAATAAACAGCCATGTTGCTCACACAAAGCCTGCTTGGGGGCTATCTTCATTCAGAGCAGGCGTTTTCACATGTAGGAGGCTGGAAGTGACATTGTGTAGTGGGTAAAAAAATGGAACATTATATTTTGTAAAAGAGGGAAAAGCATCCATTTTCCCTTTAAAATGAAGTATCAGAGCAAAGCGACATAATCACACTGGCATCCAATGACTTCTGACACTCCTACAGGTTCTATCATTGTGAGAAGTAGTTACCTGTGAGGAATTCTATAGGAACTGATTCAGCTATCTTACCTTTAGTCAGAAACAAAGATATTACGAATTTTGAAATATGGGAAAAGGGTGGTATAATGAAGCTGCTGTAATTATCTGTCTTGTTATAATACCATTATGACTTTTTAAAGATATTTACAGAAAGCATGGAGAAAGAAAGCATATTAATTTTTATATAAATACACTGGCAAGCATTTTATGAGAAAAATAATTCAAGCTAACATAACTATTCATATTTAAAAGATCAAGGCATACAATATTATACTTCATTTGTCCTAAAGGCTGTGTAACTTTGAGCTGTCTCTGACATAATCATCAGAACTGGAAATCTTAATATGTAGCTACAGACACCTACAGTTCATTTCTTACATACTTTTCTTTACCTACAGTTCATTTCTTACATACATTTCTTTACCTAGATAATACATGTTTTTCCAATCCAATGTAAAATTGGGTGAAACAAGAAGCAAACATTTTTCAGATGATATTAATAAAATGTGAAAAGACATATTTTTACAAATTAACTTTGTATAAACTCCACTATTCCTTTAAATTTTCTAGTTAGAATTTATATAACCGATGTCTGATCTTCTAATTGGCCTTTTTCACTTTATATTTGTTACCTGTTGATCTGGTAAATAATTTATTTATATATAATATGAGATAATATGGAGAAAAAAAACACTGACTCTGGATCCATAGAGAATTTTATTTGAATCTGAAAATTCTCTTTGAATATTAATATTTCTGCTGCCTCTTACTAGCTAGGTGGCTTTCAGCAAATAACTTCATCCATATTTATCTTAGTTTCTTCATCTAAAAGCTAAGATTAATAATGATATAATAGATTTGTTGAGATATTAAATTAGATATGTGAAAAAAATTTGAACTGTTAAAGTAATGCCCTGGACAGCAGACAAAATAGATTTTTCATGGCTAAGACACCCAAAGTTAAAAGCAGAACCAGGTTGCCAGTACAGGAAAGCAGTCACCCACCCTTTCTGCTCAGAAAAGGACTTTATGTTTTTGGAAAGTTGTCTTATAAGAATGTCACAAGACTGTCCTTTCTTCAATCAAACCTGTTCCTGCTGTTGGTGTCAAAATCGGCTACAGCAGGAAATTCCCTGACTGCCCTGTATTAGTCCGTTCTTGTACTGCTATAAAGAAATACCTATGAGTAGTAATGATGGACTGTGTTAAAGAAACTTCTTTTCCCAGGTCCGCTAGAGGAGGGGTTTCAAATGCAGGAATTTCCTGGCTCCAGGCCTCCATCCAGAGACCAGAGGGGTTTCAAATGTAAAATTCTTCGTCTTGTTTTCCTGAGTGCAGGCCAGTTAGGGAAAGCCAGGTGGGGCCCTTTTGTCCCAAATTCCCACCAAAAGCTCTGGGAGGAGGGGGCTCTGTAACTCAGGGTGTAGACCAAGTAGCCAATCCAGTATCAGAGTCAAAGATCAATCACTCCAGAGGACGTTTGAAAGAACTCCTCTCATTGGATGAGAACACGAATGGGGAGGGAATAACTCAAGGGTTAAAACTTCAGCTGCTCCTACCTAAATGGATTTCCCTCTCTGGGGTCCCCTCCCACAACATCATGGGAGCTGTCTTCTTTCTTTCTCTCTCTCTCGGTCTAATAAATCGCTCTTCCACAAAACTCTTCCGGTCCACAAAATTTATTCGAAAGGCAAACTCACTGTGCCTTCGAGGCCCCTTTTCCCAGTCTTTGAGGTTAGAGAGGCCAGGAACCTACAAGCTCTGGGAGCTGGGTACACTCCCTCTGTTACAGTAATGTATCAAGTAAAGAGGTTTAACTGGCTCACAGTTCCACAGGCTTTATGGAAGCATGAGGACTTCTGGAGAAGCCTCAGGAAACTTACAATCAGGATGGAAGGCAAAGGCAGAAGGCACTTCACATGTTCAGAGTAGGAGGAAGAAAGAGAGGAAGGAGGTTGCACACACTTTAAAACAACCAGTTCAGCTGAGTGCGGTGGCTGACACCTGTAATCCCAGCACTTTGGGAGGCTGAGGTGGGTGGATTACCTGAGGTCAGGAGTTCGAGACCAGTCTGACCAACATGGTGAAACCCTGTCTCTTTTTACATTTCAAAAAAAAATTTTTTAAAAATTTTAAAAGAAAAAAACAAACAACCAGCTCGCAGAACTCACTGTGGCTGTGACAGCACCAAGTGGAAAATTTGCCCTTATAATCAAATCAGCTCCCAGTAGACCCCACCTCTAATGCTGGAGATTACAATTTGACATGAGATTTGGGTGGGGACACAGATCCAAACCATATCATGCCCACCAACAGACTGCCTGGAACCAGCCAGTTAAGTGAGACTAGTGATTTGGGGCTTAAATATCCTCCAATCAAGACTCAATTCCTCACCCCCATGACTCCTTTCCTTGCAATTTTTGCATGTATACTCTTCTACTCCCTGACCCCTCCTTGAAGCACACTTTCGTTTTGCACCTAAACACTATGTCTCCCCAATCTGCAGATTGCCTTTAAAAATAAAGTTCACCTTTTGCCTCCACAAAGCTCATTGGTTTGTTTGTGAACAGAACGCAGTCGCTAAGGCTCATTGTATGCTTTTCCTTTTATATGCCTCAACAGAAGGTTATGTATGTTGTCAACAGACCTTAGCAACAATGCGAGATATTTATGAAAGTAAGAGTACCTCGGGATCAAATATGCTGCATATTTTAAATTATCTCATCTCATTTTTCTTCACTCTGCTACTGAAAGAATGTTAACAAATTATTCAGTAATAGGTACTAAGAGTTCATGGTCTACAACGTTCCTTCATGAAAATGATTTACTATAAAAGCAGAAAATCAGAAGCACAAACTGAAAAAAAAAGAAATCTTGATTAGATGTTCAAATATCAGATAATTTAAATAGAGTTTTTTTTTTCTTATCTGAGTGCCAGAACTACTCAATTCCAGAGAATTCTGCTTAATAATCATTCAAATGATTATTAACCCAAACAGGCATGATCCAGGGGCTTATATGTTAAGTTGGCATATAAAGCAAGAAGATATTCTGGATAAGACTCTCCTAAAGGAATTGCATTATTCTACCTACAGGTAGCTGTTAAGTGTTTCTGCAAAGCAGTGCTTAAATATTGGCATTCTTTTCACTTGAGGGGAAATGAACACATTGGTGGGGAGGCATTTCTAAGATTCTGGTGTTTGTTGTGTGTTTTTCAAATTGTTTACATGCCGAAAAACTGGATTTAGATGCTTTCCGACTGTTGTGCAAATATATAACCTTAACAACTCCACCCCTACTCCCAAGTATATCATATGGGTAAGTAAATATGCAATGTGTGATGATGGGAGTTTGTATCCCTAACACATTCTTCTCCAGGTTAACTTGCTAGGTTAATTCATCCCTAGATACTCATTCTTAAACTTCCTTTAATTGGCAGTGGAGGGGTATTTCAGCAGACACGCATGCTGCAGATACCCTAAAGACAACAAAAGGGGAAAAGTTAACAAGGGGTTCTAAGGCACTGCGACAAGGGTGACAAGGTTTGTTAAGCATGAATAAAGGGGACGAGCATTGCAGGAGGTATTATGGATTGGCAGCCTTTCAAAAAGGTCAGCAGCTTCCTTTTATAATTGCTTTCATTCATTTCAATACAGTTTGCTAGAACACTGCAAGGCCAGGAGCTGTCTAAAGACACGCTTGTAACCTCTCTTTTTGTTACCAGTTCCTCTTTCATTCTAAAGAACTTTTCCTTCAGCATGCCTAAGAAATTCACATGTAAGGAAATCATATTTTTAAAACGTGGGTTAAAATTCTCGTGTACACCTTTAGTAAATTTTGTTTGATGCGTATGAGAAAAACAGTTGACCCACAGTGAAAATTCACTTTTATGTTTAAATTTGTTAGTAAGCATCTAAAACACTGGTATGGCAACACAAATATCTTGATTTTGGAGACATAAAAGTGACACAATATGAGAGAGTAAGAACTCAAAAACACAGTTACCTGGTGCTTTTTCTTTTCAGATTCTCCTTGACTTTTCTGATTTTTTTTCTTAAACAACTAAATGCAAACCTGATCAACCCAAGTTAACCTCAGATTGAGTTACTAAGAACAATTTTTAATGCATAGTTTTAAAACTTTCAAATATACTTGCAAACTGTTTCTTTAAATTAAGTGTGTTTAATTTCACCATCCCAAATTTGGGTTCAATTGTTTTAAGATGGGGCTCAGGAATACATAACCCATCCCCTAGATGATTTTGATGCAAAAGTTTCCTAGAAAATTAGAGAAACAATGAATAAAACCTCAAGAGGAAGAAAACAGGATAAAAAAAGAATTAATCTGAAGGGAATAATAGTTTATTCCTCTTTTGTAAATTTCTAAGCTTAATGATGTTTAGAAATAAGTATTCCCTAAATTCATTTTGATAAATTTTATTGGCATTCATTATAGTACAACTTGGACAATCCTGTTGGTTCTGGGTATGTCTACTGTGGCAACTAAGATACTGTCGTGGGTGCTTATGAATAATATAAAGGATAAATATATATAATTATGTAGGAAAAATTTGCAGATTTATTCTAAATAAAAATCAATTTTCTTGAGTAATTTTCAACCAATGTGGAAAAAATACAGTGGGCAGATATCATTTTTACGAACTATACTTTTGTGAGTATTCCTGAGTAATATACAGTTTGCTTCTTTTTAATAAAAAAAAATGGTCTTATGTTCCATTCCACTTTTCCCTATGGCACCCAGGTATACCAATATCTTTTTTTGCCAGAATTTTATAATGTATGTATTTTTACCTGAATGGAAATTGCTAGGCTCACCTCTCACATCAGACTTCCTCAAGCTGCTATTTCTTTTGGGAAATATAATGCCTATTTTTCCCTTTTTCACCTACAGACAACAGCCAAGATTTGGCCATGTGACTTAATCTGAAAAGTTGAATCCTATTCTAGTGGCAGCGGGACACTTGGAGGTCAGGTTTCAAGCAGCAGCCAAGCTGGCATGCAAACCATCTGATTCCTGATGTATGTCCTTCGTATGGTTCCTGTATTTATGCTCTAGAACTCTTTTGGCTTCTGCCAATTTTCCAAACTTATTGTCAGTTTTCTACTGATTTTCTGAGTCCAGATTTGCTTGCAATGATTATCTCATTGTATAAAAGTACTCAGTGTTTCCCGCCCTCATGGCCCCGTTGCTTTTAACCAAGAGTCCTGAATAAAACAGTTTCATTAATTTTTTTTAATTGACAAAGGTATGTCTGGTAATGACATGGATTGATGTATAATTCAGGGGGTATTTGTGATCACATCATCAATGATTCACTATGAAAAAACAAAGAGTGAAACTCAATATTATGTAGGAAATTTGAAAGAAGCACACAGGAACATATACAAATTATTTCCATATGAATTTCAGAGCACAGCTATATCAGGGAAACACTCCTGCTGATTTTGACTCACTTGGGTTTCTGGTTTATCACAATTTTCCGAAGTGGTTGAAAAGTGAGAAAAGTGAGAACCCATACATTTTCTGGAACTCAGTTGTGCGGGTATGTTACTGAACAATACTTGAGAATGACTTGCTAAAAACAAATTTTATCTGAAGAAAGCTCTCTCAGGTATGCAAAAAAATGAGAAAAGTAAAAGCATTTCTCAAATGAAGAAACTACTAGACATGTCCACAGGCATATAAATATTTTTCAGAAATGCGGTCTGCCATGTATGCAGAATTTTAGAAAGATAAACTAAAATTGAAATAAACAAATGAGAAACTTGAAGACCATTGCAAGTCTAGGCAACTCTAACAAATGTGCTTCCATTTGCTGGTCACCCACATAAAGGTGGTACCATGCAATTAGAATTGGTAGGTTAGCTAGTTAAAAGAGCTAGCTCAATGTTGTTTACTTATCATGATTGAATAAGAGATCCCACTCTATAATATTCACTCAATTATGGTTAATATCAGGTCATGGGAAACTTTTAGTATTATATCATGCCATGATGGTAAATAGATGAACAGTGCCCCTTATATCAGCTATTTTATAATGGTGAGTATTGGATAGATGCTAAAAATCATGGTTAAATGGAGTTCTACATGGTGAGGACATTTCAAAATATTTTATTCCAGTAACCATTTAATGAATAAATTAATTAAGCATTAAAATGGCAACTACCATTTTTTAGTTTCTACAGGTATCATATTCTGCAGTAATTGCTTTGCATACTCTATAATGGCCTCATAAACACTTGGTGAGCGACGTATTATTCTCATGTTGTAAAACAAGAAGCTGGGTCTCAGAAAATTTAAGTAACGAGGCCAAGATTGCACAGTTCATAAGTCTTCAGATTAGGATTTGAAATGTGGTAAGTCTGATCCCATATTGGATATTCTATAAATTCATTCAGTCTAGCTATTTTACCATCTATTCTCTGAAAAATCCAAAGAATAGGGAGTTTATGGTCTCACAAATCATATATTCTATCTGCAGAAAACTGATAAAAAGTCCTTCCTTGGCTGGGAGCAGTGGCTCAGGCCTGTAATTCCAGCACTTTTCGAGGCCATGGTGGGTGGATCAAGAGGTTAGGAGTTTAATACCAGCCTGGCCAAGATGGTGAAACCCTGTCTCTACTAAAAAATACAAAAAAATTAGCCTGGTGTGGTGGCATATGCCTGTAATCTCAGCTACTCAGGAGGCTGAGGCCAAGAATTGTTTGAACCAAGAGGCAGAGGTTGCAGTGGGCTGAGATCACACCCCTGCACTCCAGCCTGGGCAACAGAGCATGACTCTGTCTCAGAAGAAGAAGAAGAAGAAGAAGAAGAAGAAGAAGAAGAAGAAGAAGAAGAAGAAGAAGAAGAAGAAGAAGAAGAAGAAGAAGAAGAAGAAGAGGAAGAGGAAGAGGAAGAGGAAGAGGAAGAGGAAGAGGAAGAGGAAGAGGAAGAGGAAGAGGAAGAGGAAGAGGAAGAGGAAGAGGAAGAGGAGGAGGAGGAGGAGGAGGAGGAGGAGGAAGAGGAAGAAGAAGAAGAAGTTCTTTCTTATATTAAGTTAAATCATGTCTATCTTAAAATGTTACATATGAAGGTTGGTGATACCATTTATATTAAGTCAAATTCACTGCACATGCAAGGCTTCCTAATATTTGAATATAGCTATAATGTCTGAGCTAAATTGTTTTCAAGAGAAACATTTAGAATTACTCTATATGACAGGACATACTCTATCAAAAAATCCTGGAAACTTTTCATGAAAAACACTAGTTTTCCTTTTACCCTTTACATTTTCTTGACTGAAAATAAATAGGGCTTTTCAGATTCGGTCTAATTACTGCCCTATAGTTCATAACCCTATAGTTGGTGCTATGTTTGCACAACTCAGCACCACTTAAAGTCTAACAAAAAGTAGCCATTCATGGCCAGTGCCATGGACTCTTTATGTACCCCTCTTTCCCCTTAGTCAATCACATGCCTCTCTAATTGTAACAAAACCATAAAGAAGAACAAAATACAAACAGTATCACAACCTGTGTAATGGAAGAGGAAAGCACCAGAAAATTCAAAAAAGTTTTAGGAGAAAAAAGTAATAGTTACTAAATTTATTTAATTGCTAATTTCACTAGTGATTTTACAGGATCCCACATGCAAATCACTGTAGTTAGTCAATAGTTCCAATTATTCATTCTAGTCACAGTATTGCAAATAAACTGATATATGCTATTATTAGTATTCCCTGCCCCTAATAATAATTAAAATAATTTTTATCTCAAACTCTGAGGACCAATGCCATTAAAAGTGAAAAGATAATACATATGAAATATTGCTGGTTCCCATGAAGCAAAATTATGCACATAAACATAAAATACCAGATTTCTGATTGTTTCCCAATCATAATTATTTAATAATAATGAAGCCATTACACCCATCATCCTATGGACTGTATTTCTTCCTAAGATAAAATTTCTAAAGAAACTATGATTTATATATTCAAGTTCACATGCTGATGAGACTCATTTTATAATTCTAATGGTTAATTTTTTTTTCCTTAAAATTAGGGCACAGGAATAAAACATGATATTATGGGATGTTGTATTCAGGGTTATCCCCAAAACAAGCTGTGAAGTGGACAAGATGTCTCTGGGTGTTTGTTTTCTTTTTTTTCTTTTTTTTTCTTTTTTTTTTTGAGATGGAGTTTCGCTCTTGTTACCCAGGCTGGAGTGCAATGGCCCGATCTCGGCTCACCGCAACCTCTGCCTCCTGGGTTCAGGCAATTCTCCTGCCTCAGCCTCCTGAGTAACTGGGATTACAGGCACGAGCCACCAGGCCCAGCTAATTTTTTGTATTTTTAGTAGAGACGGAGTTTCACCATGTTGACCAGGATGGTCTCGATCTCTTGACCTCGTGATCCACCCGCCTCGGCCTCCCAAAGTGCTGGGATTACAGGCATGAGCCACCACAAACATGTGAGTTGGGAGACCTATTTGACAGTAAATGAAACTTCTACAGAACATTTAAAATGATAGCATGAGGCCAGACACGGTGGCTCAGATCTGTAATCCCAACACTTTGGGAAGTGGAAGCAGGCAGATTGCTTGAGCCTAGGAGTTCAAGATCCATCTGGGCAACATGGCAAAACCTGTCTCTTCAAAATGTAAAAAAATAGCCAGTTATGGTGGCACATCTGTAGTCCCAGCTTGTTGGGAGGTTGAGGAAGGAGAATCGCTGGAGCCTGGGAAGTTAAGGCTGCAGTGAGCCATGATTATGCCACTGCACTCCAGCCTGGGTGACAGAGCAAGACCCTGCCCAAAAAATTAAGTGAAAGAAAAAAAGTGATAAATTTTCCTAATTTTCACACCATTATTTAAATTTTATAGGATAGTTTTATTCAAGGAAGCTATAACAATAAAATATAACTGATTCGCCATCGAACGCAATGTTCCAGTAGGCCTTTCCAACTGTCCATTATCCAGTCTCTCTCTAAATCAAGAGATTACCTATGGCCTTTCCCATTGATGTCTTTCTATTCATGATAACCAGACCAGCCTGGGTGATGTGGTAAAACCCCTTCTTTACTAAAAACACAGAAAAATTAGCTGAGCATGGTGGTGAGCACTGTAGTCCCAGGTGCCAGGGAGACTGAGGTGGGAGGGTCACTTGAGCCTGAGAAGTGGAGGCTGCAGTGAACCATTGTTGTGTGACTGTACTCTAGCCTATGTGACGGGAGTGAGACCCTGTCTCAAGTAAAAAAAAAAATTCATTTTATAGATATGTGAGTAAATGAGCCAAAAGAGAGAGCATGGCAAAAAAATGAAAATAACAAAAATAACTAAAACAGTACTCTCCATGTGCGTGTGTTTCCTTCATACCATAATTTTTTTTAGAAAGAAAATGTCCAACAACCTATTTTAATTATTTCAGTTGTGGTAATCCATTATTTTATACTGTCAACATACTTCTAAATTCAGTGTTTTGCTAAAATCAACTTCTCAGCTGACTCTATTTCTTTAAAATGCTACTTTAAGTTACTTTTGGTTCATTCTAAATTTGAATATGTGTAAAAAATAGATTACTTATGGCACTCACCCATTTAGATGTCAAAAGAAGTTCTGTATGTCCACTAAATTAAAACATCCTAATCATTGGCTGTCAATCCTTGGAGGATTTGGCACTGCCTCATATTTCTGTTTATGACAGCTCGCAGAGGGCATGCTGTGAACTGCTTTTTTTCTGCTTAGAATCCAATTAGGAGTGACAAATGCAGGAGTTTTAATACCCTAAATACAAATGTGTGATATTAAGCATATATCTAGAGGTGAGGTCACTAACTTATTTTCCAATGCTCAACATTCTATAACAGGAAAGTTATGGTTTGCTTTGGCATTGTTAAGACTCTAGATCTGAAAGTCAAAATATTGCTTTGCAAAGTAAAAATGGGCCTTCAAAAGTGGGTTTGCCTGAAGGTGGCAAGAGTATGATTGACTTCTACGAAAAAAAAAATGCTTAAAAAATAAATAAATGTTATTCGAGAATATTTAAGAAAAAGAGTAAGTATCTAGTGGCCCAGGAAGGTAAAATTTCTGTAAGTGGAAGAACCTTATTTAATTCTTATTAGAAGGTTTGTTGGCAGCCTTGTATGATTACAGAAAACAAACAGATTGAAAGAGAACAAAGAGGAAGATATAATCAGTGTTGCTATTTCCTACTAGTAAGCAACCAGCTCTTCCTTACTTGGGTGTGTTATCCAATCCTGTGATAGAGCAAGAAAAAAGGACTGAAGACACAATCCTCCATTAGGAGTGATGGTAAAAATAACTTTGATAAACTGTGCATCTACGCAAGATGATTACAGATAGATGTGCCTTTTTATTGGGATGGAGCTCAGCCATCGATTCCAACTATTCATTCTTTTCACAGTATTTTCCTCTGTCTCAAAAAAAAATATTAATCCATAATTTCAGGCAGCTAAGGAAAATAGAGAATTTGGAGAAAACCAAAACATTTTATCTTGTCACATATTATGAATATTGTAATTTTGTGGTTAGTGGATTTTATAAGTGCTGATATGACATATATAAATATAAATGTATATATGTTCATTTAAGATTATGCTTCTAAACGGAGCCTTTATACAAGAAAGGCATTTTAGAGGTGATCTAAACTCTCCACTGAAATATCCCTGGTATTGTGCACTGAAGCTTGATATCATATTTGTAGCACAAATACTTTAAAAACCATGGACTTCCCTTTACTTGTAAAGATAGTAGTTCTCTTTCTTCCCACTAGGCCACTGAGAATACTGATTACAGAGTTTATTACAGTGCTTACTTAAGTATTAGCATTTCAGTCAACTCTCTGTTATTCATGAGCTGATTACCCAGGTGTTGGATTACCTCTGTTACTTCTTCTATTGCCTTTTTCCTTGACTACCTGCCTCACGCTTATTCCCATGCTTGTTAGCATTTCCACCTATAGGTGAGCAACAGAAGGAAGGGGAAATGGAATGCCAATCAGTCAATTTTATTACTTGTTAGCAGCCTTGTAAAGGTTTGGTGGAGAAAAATTTAAAATAGTAGTTAAAATTAGATTTGGGGATTATCTACAGCTTTTATTTATTCATGTTCTTCCTCTTGTCTATTAGCATAATGTATGTCTATTGCATTGTACAATTATCTTGAATAAAAATGTGCTTTTAGTGAAGATAGCCACGTTTTATTAATAAAGCTATGTATAGTCTGTAAAACACGTTTGGAGCTTTCATTACGGTGGTATAAATATACATGTAAAATATTATGATTAAAACTGACTACTTAAATAATGTTGGTAGGATTTAATAATTGATGTTTGCAACATGAAGAAAGAACCAGTCAAAGAAGCATGCAATATTTAAGATTTCCACCTGCACATTTTCATATTTTCTAGTTTCTAGTGCTTCTTAAGCATTCAGATCACTATAATTTCCAGTTTATAACATACCAAAATGGTTTCAGCTTAAGGCACTAGTCATATCATGTCCCTTTTCCATGGAAAATTCAACACAGTAGTTTCTTACAGATTATGTAATTCATTCTTTGCATCATTATTTGCTAAATTGGTAGAGTATTTCTACTTAGATTCTTTAAGTGCCACCACATAGTTTAGTAAGATACTCTATTGTAATGACACATGGCCCTCCATACAAATACCTACACTTTTACAAGTGCCTGTATTTCTTGTCTAAGAACATAAAGTTCTAGAGCTAGTAATTTGGCAATCTGTACATTCAGCAATGTCATGTAATAATCATTACTCTTGCTACAGAGACAAAAAACGACATCTTTTATGGATAGGCTAAACTTCTAATTAATATTAAAGTTTTGTTTTCTTTTGTTTTGAGAGGGATTCTAGCTCTGTCGCCTAGGCTGGAAGGCAGTGACGCAATCCTCGGCTCACTGCAAACTGCGCCACCTGGGTTCAAGCAATTCTCCGGCCTCAGCCTCCCGAGTAGCTGGGACTACAGGCGCACGTCGCCATGCCTGGCTAAATTTTTGTATTTTAGTAGAGACGGGTTTTACCGTGTTGCCCCGGCTGGTGGCAAACTCCTGAGCTCAGGCAATATGCCCGTCTGAGCCTCCCAAAGTGCTAGGATTGCAGGTGTGAGCCACCGCACTCCTGGTCTTTAGTATTAAAGTTTTAAGGGTCTTTATCTTACAGATCTCTTAAGAAAGTACATGACCGGCAGAGAAGCATTGACCTCTTGAATTAGTATATGCTGAGTACAAGATATAGCTCTTTTGGAATTGTTTTGATGTGTCCAATACCGATATTTTTCTCTATAATAATTGTTACAGGATAAATAGTTGTCAGCAATAATTTAGCTGAGCCTCTCTGCATTATATTTCACATCGGATGAAGAGGATAGCATGGCTGGGAGTGTAGGAATTCTTACAGGAGACAATGAAGGAATTACCCAGAAAAAAGGCGGGGTGGTGGGGGGTGGGCTCTCAGAGTGAGCAGAGCTGCAAATTCCACAGGCAAAGACAATGGGATAAATAAGTCAAAAATTACATTAAAAAATAAATATAATCATAGATGTAAATTGACATTAACTGCAATGTCAGTAGATGTTAAGACTTAAGCCATCATGTAAATAATTCCTGCATAAAATTATTTTTGGAAAACCAGGAAGAGATTTTATTTATTTTATTATTATTTTTTTTTGAGACGGAGTTTTGCTCTTGTCACCCAGGCTGGAGTGCAATGGAGCGATCTCAGCTCACCACAACCTCCGCCTCCTGGGTTCAGGCAATTCTCCTGCCTCAGCCTCCTGAGTAGCTGGGATTACAGGCACGCGCCACCATGCCCAGCTAAGTTTTTGTATTTTTAGTAGAGATGGGGTTTCACCATGTTGACCACGATGGTCTCAATCTCTTGACCTCGTGATCCACCCGCCTCAGCCTCCCAAAGTGCTGGGATTATAGGCGTAAGCCACCGCGCCCGGCCCACCAGGAAGAAATTTAAAATAAAGTCGTTTGGAGGTAAAGCTCTGAGGCCATAAGGTTGATGATCTCCATTCCATCGAAACACTTGAGGTACAGTGTCTCCCAATTTTGGCAACAGCAGATGACATATATGGTATACACACCGGGGAGAGAGCTATACAGTATTTCTCTCTGAAATATGCCTCAAATCAAACACTCCTCAGGCCTCACAATAAAGATCACCTGCAATCTCTAGCATCAGTTGGGAAAATATGGTGCTGCCCCTGGTCCGATATGATGTTGCTTGCCAAAAATTGTGTGGCCTGTCCAGAGACAAATGTAGTACTAGGAAAGCAGTGGTTGTAGCAGATTATGAATCTAAGGGTCAGAGGTAAAACAAAAGGTAGTAAAATCATGAAAGGCAGATTCCACAGTGCTGAGATCAGGGAACTGTTTAAATGGTCTGTTTGAAGCACTCTTTCAGGACCCATTGGACAGACACCAGGCTTGCTTTATTCTCTGACATACACTTGCTGGATTGATGTGGAGTTGTTTGAATACTTGATCCAGAACGTAAAATAACCTGAAGAATAATAAATGTCATTTGGTTCCTGAATGTCTGTTAAAACGGAATTTCACAGGGACTGTCCAATGATGGCTGACATGGATTAATATTGCCTTCTTGGCAGAAGTGTTTACTGCAGCTAAGGTGGGGCCACAGCCATGAGAAGTGAAAGATCCAAAATAAAATTTGCCACAGCGAAGCGTCAAAATCATTCATGATAGAATAATATTCTTAAGTAGGAATTGTCTGGCCTCAAGAAACATCAATTTTGCTCCAACATTTGACAACACCCTGCCAGATGCTCAGTATAGGTCGCAGTTAGTATTGTGAATAATCTAGTGACTTCATGGCTGAAAGGTAAAAGAATAAAATGTGAATCTGTATGTTTCCTTCCTAACAGATTGCATTGTTGGGATTCTGGATGGTTACTCATTATTTACAGTTCATTGATGTACCACCTGGAGAACCTGGATCTCAGGTAAGAGCTACTGCAGTGCTTTGTCCTTGTCGGATTGCTCAGACCAGTGAGGTGAAGTGTGGATGGCTACAAAATCCCCGGGCTAAGCATTTATAGTGGACAATGGTCTTTGCTGTCTTCCACTATTCTAGTTTCAGTGATGAGTATGCCATTCATTGTTTTTGGTGACTTCATCTTGTAAGGGATATAAAAGATAAAGCATCTGAAGAAAAATGCCTACCTTATCTGGTACATGAAGAACTTTCAAATTTTTGACTAGAATGAAAACTTTCTGTGAGCTAGGGCCTGCTCTGTCTGATTCACCACTGTATTCCCAGATTTAATAACAGTGCCTGAAAAAAAAGTGGTCTATTAAAAAACAAGTGAACAAACTACTGAGTGATGCATAAATACTGAAGTCATCGTCACACAGGGCGTTAAAGAATGCTGGCTTTCCTCAACGCGAAACTCCATATTTCAAAGGCACAATTTCCTTCCCTCCTGAATCTACTGAAGGTAGTTTGAGCCAGAACATGTTTCTTTAAAAAATCAGCCAAGGCGTAGATATGGTTTAGGAAGTTTCATTTGTGCTGAACTTCCTTTTGTGTTTGACGTGTTTGTTTTGATGGCATATGTTCCAGTTTTCTTCAGAGTGAGACAAGCATATTATGGATTAATGAAAATATAATTATTATATACTTGTAGAAACTATCCTTTACTCAGAAGACTGGCTGTTATTACCAGAATAATAAAGTGAAGGATAAAAAAGAATTGTATCACACACTTCCCTAAATAGAAACTGGACTATGTGCTCTACTTCATTGCTGTAGAGTTCATGGACTGGTTAGACAAAATGTATGCAAAACTTTAGCTTTGTTTTCTCAAGGGAGTTGCTTGGCTGACTAAATGGTGGTTCCGTAATAGTCAAGATCCTTCAAGAACTACATATGATTGTTCTTTGGTAGCAATGACTGGCTAGAAAGACTGCGAAATCTTTATACTATAATGGTCTTCCCTGTTGACCTCCCATATTTTGATGAGGATGAACAAGTAACTGAATACTACTTCAATTTATTATCAATTGTATTTTTGAACACTGTTATATTTAAGAAACAATGCTAACGTTCTCTCAGTTTAGCTGTAAAAATAGACACGTTGATGAATTTCTACAATGTAAATCATATTGTTTAAAACACTTAGCATATACTAATCACAATGGGAACAGAGAGGAAGTAGCAATTAATTTTGGTCTAAGGACCCATGAGAGGTTCCAAGAGAAAAATCTTTCCCTTAGGAATGCTCATGAGAGGCCCTTACGATTTTGTAACAGACATAATTCAATTAGACAAACATTTATGAATGGCCATTATGTCTAAGACACTAAGGTAATGTGCAAGGCACTTTCTTGGGAAGTACAAAGACGGGAAAATAAAGCACTCATTCTCATCAAACTGCCTGAGATATAATAGGGAGGAAAGACATGTACAAATCTGACGATAGCACAGTAATGCTAGGAAGTCATGTAACAGTAAAGATTGGAAAATTAATTCTTAAATTGACATTGTGAACATTTTCTTATGGAATACTGAGATGTTCATTTATTCTGTCATTAATCATTTATGCAACAAAGTGTTGCACTGTTCTAGATATACTTGATAGGCACTGTTCTAGATATACTTAAGACTACAACAGACATGATAGAACTTACATTATAGTCTGAGAGATAATACAATAAAAAGCTAACTAAACAAATATCTAAGAAACCATCCAATGACAAAACATGCTATTCTGGAGAATAAATTTCTGTTTCAGAGATACATTAAATTGAATGGTCATTGAAAGTTTCCCTAAGGACATATGTCTCGAGTTGTGCGCTGTAAACAAGGAGCAAACCTTTTTAAACACCAGAAGGAGAAATCTTCTGGGCAAAGGATGCAACTTGTCCAAAGGGTTAAGGAAGAAAGGGAAGAGGCTAATTTGGCTAGAGTGGAGCCAGAGAGAAAAAGAGGGTAGACCAAAAATAATATAAAGGGCAGGAAAAAAACAGATCACAGAGGGCTTTGTAGGCTAGAAGTAGAAGTTAATTTCAAGTGCTAGAGAAAGACATTGGATAATTCTAACTAGATACTTCAAAGAATTCTTTTGTATCTCTAACATCTGTGGAATAATAGTAAAACAAGGTCGTCCAGTTCTATGGCTACTTGAGCAGTCCAGGATAAATATGATTTTTTTTTTCAAAATTAGAATTGTCATGGTGGAGAAGCAAAGAATTAATCAAGTCAGAATATTTTGGAGTTTGCAAGTTGAGTGGAGTATTGTGTTTGGGTGATGAGAGAGTGGGGTATGTAATTCAAATCTTAAGAATTTCAGTCAAGTAAACCACAAAAAATACTATAAGAGAAAAAATGAAAGAGGTAGTTTGGTTGAAAGCAGCTAGAAGTATGGCCAATGTTGATATGTACAAAGTGAGAATAGGTAAGGTTACATATCACGTGACTGTTGAAAATTTTGAATTATATGGATAAAGGAGGCAAGATCGCTGGGAGCCACAGTGGGGAAATATACTATCAAGTATGGTAATTGAGCCTAAAATTTTCAATTTCATTCTCAGTATTACAACATAGGCCATTTGTTGTTCTATTTTCAATTACATACATAGTTTTTATTAGAGAAAAGTAGCAAAAAGTAATACAAATATTTAAAAATTATAATCCTAAAACCCCAAAGTAACCAATTGACATACTCATTTTGAATTTAGAATGCCTTATTTTTCTATTTAATCATCTTATATTTCTTATACAAAATATATATTCTATTTAATTTCTGATATTAATAATATACTTGTTAAAAATTTTAAGTGAAAAACATGACCATGTTGGGTGCAGTGGCTCAAGCCTGTAATCCCAGCACTTTGGGAGGCCGAGATGGGTGGATCAGGAGATCAACAGATCGAGACCATCCTGGTCAAAAGGTGAAACCCCGTCTCTACTAAAAATATAAAAAATTAGCTGGGCATGGTGGCGTGTGCCTGTAATCCCAGCTACTCGGGAGGCTGAGGCAGGAGAATTGCCTGAACCCAGGAGGCGGAGGTTGTGATGAGCCGAGATCGCACCATTGCACTCCAGGCTGGGTAACCAGAGCGAAACTCCTTCCCCCCGCCCCCCCCACTCCCCCCAAAAAGAAGAAGAAAAACAAAACAACCACGATTAAGGCTAGAAAGTGTTTGCCTATTTACAAATTGGCTAGGGAACTGATTGGCTCATAAAATTGGGTGGCTGAGGAATGGTTCGATTGAGAAATAAAACAACATCCCTAGGATCCACATACCAGCTGTTATTCTTCTGCATGTCAGCAAGAAGCCACACAGACAGATGTCAGCAAGATGGCTGAACAAGCCCACTTCTTATCCTCTCACCCCATGAACTCCATCAGAAAAAGATTTTTTTGGTGACTACTACAGAAGTCACTAAATCACTGTCTTTCATTGTCTTTGACTGGATTAATATGTTATCCTGATAGAACCACTAAGACCAAAGTAATATAATGACCCTGATTGCTTCGGCTTAAGTCATATGCTAAAGTCCCAGGGAAGAATGTGGGAATCTCATTCAAACATTTACTGAGAGCGGGAAAAAAGTCGTATTTCTCACAATATCATTGGGAGGCTTCTGCCCTAAGAATGGTAAATGGATTCTAAGTAATGAAACAACAGTAGCCAATTTAGCAGAACTCCCAAACTGTGAGAATACACTGTGACACATTATTTATTCTTAACAGCTTATGTGTTATGGGTTAAGTTATGCTGATTATAAAGACACTCTATCCTTAGGGGACAGGAAAGAATAGCAAGTTTACTCTGGCTGGAAATGGATTGCACATTCAGTACAGCATGACCAATGACAATTATACTTTCTATGATTCCTGATATGTGGGAAAAATATAGGAAGCACTACTCTACAAGAGAAAATATACATTGTAAAATTGTATGCAAATGCTTCAGGCACCTAGTCTACATAAAGACAAAAAACATTAATTTGGTTTAAAATATTATTTTTTTAATCAGTGATACATCTCAAATAAAGCGACCCTGGAATGGTAAAATACAAAGGATGTGTTAAAATGTTTTAGGCAAATGCAAATGCAAACAATAAAAATAAAGTGCTCAGACAAAATTGATATTATACAAAGTAGAACTTAAAGGGAAAAATACATTAAGTGAAATAGAGAAATAAATTTAATTTGTATAAAAAATTCTAGTCAAAATTAAAATGTAATTATATGAAAATCATTAACTTTGCCTGTCTGATAAAATTGCTTCAAAATACAGAAAATATATATTTCAAAAATACATGGAAACATTACAAACAACAAATATATTAAAACATTTTATAACTTTTTTTATTCTTTCAGAAATCAACAGGGTCAAGCACCAACCAACAACAAACAGACAAAACTAATAGTAAATCTATAGAGCATTTGGTTTACATCACCAATATGAAAATTTGAATATTTATAAATACACTCCTATGCTCTTTTCAAGAGTCCAGGGATAATTTACAGAATTAATTTCAAAGTAACATGGAAAAATCTTTATTTATTTCAATAATTTTTATTTTAAACTGTGAAGTTTTTAAATTATGTTTATTAATTTATTAAAGTAGAATTTTAATGAAAATTTTCAGGAAAAAAATGTTGGGAGTATGTTGTTACTGAAAATGGCAGAGTAGGGAACTCTAAAACTCTATCCCTCCAATGAAACAACTATTGGTTAAAAAAACTTTCTGAATAACCTTTTTCAAAATGCTAGAATCAAATAATTCCCCAGCACATCAGTGACTGTGAGCATATCTGTCAAATTTCTCATAAAACTTGCTGGTAGTGAAGGAAGCAATAGAGGACCTTATCCTCAAAGTGTTGAAATAGTGTGTTTTGATACGCCTGGTGGCTCCCTGAAAGCTAAGCTCAAGGGCTTGCTTTTGTTTTGCCCATGTTGGAGTTTTCATGGATGAACAGGCTTCTCAGGTGGCATTCGTAAGATCATAAATTTTACCGCTGGTTGACAATTATATTACATGCAAACAGGAAGTGATGGCTAAGTCAGAGCTGTAAACTTTCTGACTAAACATTGAAGAAGTGACTGAACATTTCAGAAAATCTGAAATGACAGTGAGAGATTAGGAAAAAAATTCCAAGAATTTAAGGGCATTTCTGTCAAATCACTAGCTGAGCCATTACTCTAAGAAGGAGAGATTTTGTGTCCACTCACAATAAATGCATTCTTCTCAAAGGTAATTTAGAAAAGTTACTAAACAAAACACAAACCATAATAAGCAGCAACAATAAACCCAGAGGGTGGGGAGACTCTTCCTTCAAGATTTATTACATAACAATATTCAAAATGTCTGGTTTAAGAAATACATGAGACATGTAATTAAATAAAAACATGCTGCTTATTCACAGAAGGAAAGGAAATAAACAAAAAACGTCTCAGAGAAAACCCAGATATTGGATGTAGTAGATAAAAACACTAAATTAGTTTTCTTAAATAAGCTCGGTTACCTAAATAAAACCGTGAACAAAGAACCAAATGAAATGAGAATGATGTCCTAGTAAATGAGGAACATTGACAAAGATAGGAATTATGAAATGAAAACACAAATCCTAGAGCAGAAATGTATAGTAACTGAAGTGAAAACAATCACTGATAGCTATCAACAACAAATTTGAGCAGTAATAAGAAAAAAATCAGAACTTTATGATAGGCCAGTTGAGATTATCTGGCTTGAGAAGTAGAAAGAAAGGAAGAATGAAGAAAAATAAAAGCCTACGAGACTTGGGAGACACCATCAAATGTACCAACATATTTATAATAGTTTCAGAGAAGAGGAGAGATGGGAAAAGACAGAAAAAAAAATTGAAGAAATAATGACCTAAAACTGTTTTATTCAGGGTGGCAGAATGGAAAGCCACAGATCTTAGTGTCCTCCACAGAGACAATGACTTGAACACAATATACAATCCAAAAGCCTGGACTTACATCCCTAATTTGCCGGGGCTCTCAGGCCTTTGGCCAGAGACTGGAGCCTACACTACTGGCTTCCCAGTTTTTGAGGTTTTGGAACTCAGACTGGCTTCCTTGTTCCTCAGCTTGCAGATTGCCTATAGTGGGATTTCAGCTTGTGATCATGCGAGTCAATTCTAATAAACTCCTCTTCATGCATTCACCTACCTATTATTTCTGCCCCTTCAGAGAACCCCGACTACTGATTCATCCAGACGAACACAAAGCAAACAATAGCCACATTAAATTAACAGCTGAGAAATGCTATTTCACTTTACTCACAAATGTCCTTCCTGAAAGCTGGCATAGCTCACCAAAATTGGGTGAAAACTTCCAGCACATGACTTTGACCCTGGAAAGGAAAAAAAAGAACAAAACTTACATTCATTGGTGAAGAGCCTCCTGCAGGTTGAAATTAAAAGACACTAGAGAATACTTGAAGCATGTAAAGAAATAAAGATCTCAGTAGAAGTCAATATATAAGAAATTATAAAAGCTGCTATTATTGTAGCTTTTATAATACCCCACTGGCCCCTCCTCAGGACTACCCCCATATTTAGGACTCCTTGTGGCTCCTCCCTCCACTAATGCTGACCAGAGCAGTCAGGCAAGGCCACAGCAACCAAATCACCTCAGGCTACTAGGAGACCCCAACTCTGCCCCCTACAGGCAGTAGGAGGAGAATTTGACCCGACCGAAGTACATGCCCCGTTTTCACTTTCTGACTTAAAGCAAATCAAGGTGGACTTAGGACAATTTTCAGATGACCCAGACAAGTACATAGATGTTCTGCAGGGCCTGGGTCAGTCCTTCGAATTAGATTGGAAAGATATCATGGTATTGCTTAGTCAGACTCTAAACAGCAATGAGAGAGAGGCTGCTCTAGCAGTGGCTCGAGTTTGAGGACACCTGGTACCTTAGGCAAGTACATGCCCAAATAATGCCAGAGGAGAAGGATAGATTCCCTACATGTAGACAAGTAGTCCGTAGCATGGACCCTTGCTGGGATTCTGACTCAGAACAGGGGGACTGGAGTCATAGGCACCTATCGACCTGCACACTTGAGGAATTAAGGCAAACTAGGAAAAAGCCTGTGAACCATGCAGTGTTATACACCATAACTCAGGGAAAGGAAGAAAACCCACCAGCCTTCCTAGAGCGGTTACGGGAGGCCTTAAGAAAGTCTACTCCCCTGTCACCAGACTCCATCGAGGGTCAGCTAATACTAAAAGACCCACTTATTACACAATCAGCAGCAGACATTAGGAAGAAGCTCCAGAAGCTGGCCCTGGGGCCAGAACAGACTCCAGAATCATTACAAAATCTAGCAACCTCAGTGTTCTATAATAAAGACCAAGAGGAACAGGCTGAAGGGAACAGGAGAATCCAGAGAAAAGCCGCAGCCCTCGCCATGGCCTTCAGGAAAGCAGCCCCAAGGCTCTCAGAAGAGGGAAAGGCTTGGGTTAGCCGCCAGTCTGGCAGATATTGCTATCAGTATGGCCTGCTGGGACACTTTACGAGAGATCGTCCCAGGAGGAACAGACCACCTCCTCATCCTTGCCCACCGTGCCAAGGGGATCAGTGGAAGGCACACTGTCCCAAGGGATGAAGGTTTCCAGGGCCTGAGGTGGCTAACCAGATGACCTAACAGCAGGACCGAGGGTGCCCAGGGCAAGCGACAGCACAGGCCATCACCCTCACCGAGCCCCGGGTAAAGCGAACCATAGAGGGCCAGGAGGTCAATTTCCTCCCGGACACTGGTGCCTGTGGCCTTCTCGGTTTTACTTTTCTGTCCTGGATGGTTGTGCTACAAATCTGTAACTGTCCAAGGAGTCCTAGGACAAGCATTCTCCTGATATTTCTCCCAGCCCCAAGCTGTAACTGGGGAGATATACTCTTCTCCCATGCCTTCCTCATCATGCCAGGAAGTCCCACTCTCTTACTAAGGTGGGACCTTAGTTAGCCAGAGCAGGAACCAATATATATATATGATCATCAGGGAGGAAATCCCTCTCTGCTGCCCATTATTTAAAGAAGGGATTAATTCTGATGTTTGGGCAATGAAGGAACAATTTGGGTGGGCAAAGAATGCATGTCCAATTTGAATAAGGCTAAAGGATCCCCCCTTTTTTTCCTTACCAAAGACAGTACCCCCTAAGACCAGAAGCCAAAAATGGGCTACAGGATGTTATAAGGAACTTAAAACCTCAGGGTCTAGTGAAGTCCTGTAACAGCCTTTGTAATACTCCCATTTTAGGAGTACAAAAACCTAATGGACAGTGGAGGCTGGTGCAAGATCTCAGGCTTAAAAATTAAGCTGTGATCCCTTTATACCCAGCTGAACCCACCCACACACCTTGCTCTTAAATACCAGGAGAGGCACGATGGTTTACCATCCTGGACCTGAAGGATGCCTTTTTCTGTGTTCCATTACATCCTGACTCCCAGTTTCTGTTTGCCTTTGAAGACCCTTTGAACCAGAATTCACAGCTCACCTGGACAGTGTTACCCCAGGGCTTTTGAGATCGCCCCCACCTATTTGGCCAGGCTCTAGCTCAGGACCTTAGTCATTTTTCATATCCAGGTACCCTGGTTCTTCAAAATATGATGACTTACTTTTAACTGCTAACTCAGAAACCCAGTGTCAGCAAGCCACCCAGGGCCTCCTAAACTTTCTAGCCACCTGTGGATATACAGTTTCCAAATCAAAAGCCCAACTTTGTAGGCAAGAGGTAAAATGCCCACGGCTTGTCTTGTCTAAGGGCACTTGGGCCCTTAATGGAGAACATTCCAACCCGTACTGGCCCTTCCCCATCCAAAAACTTTAAAACAGTTGCAGGGATTCTTAGGAATAACTAGGTTCTGCCTATTGTGGATTCCCAGATATCGTGAAATAGCCAAACCCCCAATACACTCTGATTAAGGAAACCCAAAAAGCTAACACCCATCTAATACAATGGGGCCCTATAGCTGAGGCAGCCTTTCAGACCCTTAAGCAGGCACTACTGCAGGCTCCAGCTCTAAGCCTTCCTACAGGGAACGACTTCTCCCTATATGTTATGTAAAAGTCAGGAGTGGCACTGGGGGTTCTCACCCAGACTGGGGGGACATGCCAAAAACCAGTGGCATACCTAAGTACAGGAATTGATGCAGTAGTGAAAGGCTGGCCACACTGCTCGCGGGCCATAACCACAGTGGCTATATGGTCTCAGAAGCTGTTAAAATAGTGCGAGGGAAAGATCTAACTGTATGGACGTCACATGATGCAGCTGGAATTCTGGCCTCTAAAGACGGCTTACGGCTGTCCGACAACCGCCTTCTCAAATATCAGGCCTTAATGATTGAAGGGCCGGTACCTCAGCTGCACACATGTGCAGCCCTCAATCCAGCTACTTTTCTTCATGAGGAAGGGGCAGACAGAGAACATGACTGTCAGGAGGTTATAGCCCAGAACTATGTGGCTTGAGAGGATCCCTTAGTAACCCCTCTGGCCAATCCTGACCTTAACCTATACACTGACGGAAGTTCATTTATGAAAAATGGAGTTCAAAAGGCAGGATACACAGTGGTCACTGAACAAACAGCGCTTGAAAGTAATTCCCTTTCTCCTGGAACTGGTGCCCAGCTGGCAGAACTAGTAGCCCTCACTCGAGCTCTAAAATTAGGAAACAGAAAGAGAGTAAACATATACACAGATTCCAAATATGCTGACCCAGTTCTGCATGCCCACGCTGCCATATGAAAAGAGAGTTCCTAACCTCAGCAGGAACTCCCATTAAACATCCGAAGGAAATTTTAAACTTATTACAAACTGTCCAAGAACCCAAAGAGGTGGCAGTCTTACACTGCCAAAGTCACCAGAAAGGAGATGAGAAGGAAGCAGAGGGCCATCGCCGAGCTGACCTAGAGGTAAAAACGGCAGGTAGACAAGAATTTATAGAAGGACCTTAATATGGGAAAACCCTCTCCCGGGAACTAGACCTCAACACTCAGCAGAAGAGGGAGAGTGGGCAGTCTCCCAGGGACATAATATTTGTGCTTCAGGATTAGTTACTGAGGAGGGAAAAGTATTCCTACCTGCTGCCAGCAGATGGAAAGTACTTAAAACGCTACACCAAACCTCCCATATGGGTATAGAGAATATATATCCAATGGCCAAATTTATATTTACAGAAAAAGGTCTCTTCAAGGCTGTCCAACAAATAGTCGAACGATTTAAAATATGCCAGAAAAATAATCCTTTGGCACATCACAAAGTTCCTCCTGGGAATAGTGAAGCAGTCATTACCCAGGTGAGGACTGAAAAATGAACTTTACCCATATGCCTAAGTCTCGGACGTATCAATATCTGTTAGTATGTGTAGATATCTACACAAACTGGGTTGAGGCTTTCCCCTGCAGGACAGAAAAAGCCCAAGAGATAATGAAAGTCCTGATCAATGAAACAATCCCTAGATTCAGACTCCCTCGCTGTCTTCAAGGTGATAGAGCCCTGTCTTCAAAGCTGCAGTAACCCAAGGAATTTCCAAGGTGCTAGGAACACAATATCATCTCCACTGTGCTTGGAGGCCTCTGTCCTCAGGGAAAGTGGAAAAGATGGATGAAAGACTTAAGAGACACCTAAAGAAACTGGAACAGGAAACACACCTCCCATGGCCTTCTCTATTACCAACAACACTCTTAAGGGCTCAGAACTCTCCTCAGACAATAGGACTCAGCCCCTGGGGGATGCTTTATGGACAACCCTTTCTTACTAATGATCTTATCTTAGACAAGGAAGCAGCAGATCTAATAAAAGTGATAATCTCCTTGGCTAAGTACCTACAGGCTCTTAGGACCTTACCTGAAGGACACCCTAGGGAAAAAGCGAAAGAGTTGTTCTGCCCTGGAGACTTCCTGCTTGTTAAGTCTCTCCCCTCAAATTCTCCCTCTGTAGACCCATCTTGGGAAGGACCCTTTTTGGTTATTCTGTCTTCCCTAATGGCAATTAACATGGTAGGAATTGACTCATGAATTCATCACACTCGGCTGAAGCCTTGGACACCTCCTGAAAAAAAATCATAGATAGGCCCTCCACTGTGCAGGCTGAAGTTCCAGGAGATGACCCTTCATACACCTGCGATCCTTTAGAGGATCTGCATTTTCTCTTCTGACAAGATCCCAAGGAAAGTACCTACGCGTAAGTCTAACTTACATTCTGGCGTTAACTGGACTATTACTCTTTACTATCTGCAACCGGACTCTATGCAGTTGCCCCTACAAATCGGCCTAATAGCTCTCCTCCTCCCCTTCCTAGTGCCCCCCTTGACAACTTACACTGACTCTCAGGTGCAGAGTCTTCTATTGCCAAGGCCACGCCGTGCTTGAACTCCAATTATTCTTCTTATAGTGGGGGGAGCAGAATAATAGGAGGACTTGGTACTGGCATTGGAGGAATTACTACCTCTACTCAGTTTTACAGTATCGCAGGAGTTAAACGATAACATGGAAAAGGTTGCTAATTCTCTCTGCAGAAGCAGCTTAACTCTTTAGCTGCCATGGCTCTTCAAAACGGAAGGGCCCTGTATCTGCTAACAGCCGAGAACGGAGGAACCTGTCTCTTTTGAAGAAAAGAATGTTGCTACTTTGTCATCCAGTCGGTATTATCTCAAAGTTAAAGAGCTCAGGGACCAAATCAAATGCAGGGTTAAAGACCTTCAAAAAAAAAAAAAAAAAAAAAAAAAAACAGAAACACGGAGCTTGTTTAACAACTGGCTGTCCTGGCTCTATCCTCCCCTAGGCCTTTTTATAATCATTGTATAATTGCTGGCCTTCAGGCCTCTCATCTCTAACCTTCTTGTCAAGTTCTTTTCTTCTAGAATTGAGGCCGTGAAGCTCCAAATGGTCCTGCAAATGAAACCCCGAATACCTTTGCCTCCTAACATTATCGTGGACCTCTGGATCAACCTGCACCCCTGGAAGACTCCCTTCTGGAGGACACCTCAATTGCAGGGTCCCTTCTATACTCCAGTTCAGCAGGAGGCAGTTAAAGAGCGATTGACGCTCATATCTCAACAGCCATTGAGCTTTCCTGTTCAGAGGGGAGACTTAGGGACTCTTCCTGGGTCCCCGAGGGGCATGGTTTCAAAGGCAGAAGTTTCCCAGGTCCATGCCTCCATCTGGGAACATAAAGTTCTTTGTCTGGGTTTCCCACACATGGGCTAGGTAGAGAAATCCAGGTGGGCTCCTTTGTCCAAAAAGCCCACCATAAGCTCTGGGAAGAGGGGGCTCTGTAGCTCAGAATTGTGGACCAAGCAGCCAAACCAGGATCAGAGTCAAAGATCAATCACTCCAGAAGAAGTCTGAAAGAACTCTTCTCATTGGATGAGAACATGAATGAGGAGGGAATAACTCAAGTATTAAATATTCTGCTACTCTTTATCCACACAGATTCCTTCTTTGGGTCCCCTCCCATTGCAGTGTGGGAGCTGTCTTTCTTTCTCTCTCTGTCTAATAAATTGCTTTTCCACCAGACTCTTTGGGTCCATGATATTTATTCGAATTGCAAACACCATACATCTGAGACCCCTTTCCCAACTCTTCAGGGTAAAAGAGTACAAAAACCTCTTCAGAAACAGGAGGGAGCTGGGAGCATCTTCAGGATGCCCCTCCCATTACATTATCTATCTGGAAAGTTTCCAATGTGAACAAATAAAGAATGTTTACATTTAATATCTTATTTTTGTCTAGTTACATCCAAATTTACCCTCTTATAGTAATCCATGATTAAAGCACATTTCCAAGATTCAGCAAATCAAAATTGGGTAGACATAAACATGTAAATGATATAAAATTGTTATTTCAATTAAACTGGAAAATCAGACGAATGTTTAGCTTTGGACCATACTTTAAAATGGTACTCAAATCACCTCACGTATCAGCTTTAGGATTGCCAGGTGAGGAAAATACTGGCGAAAACATTTGAATGTAAATTGGGTCTGTCTATAATTTATATTTCACAATCTTAAACATTGAAAATTTAAAACATTTCTCTTATTACTAAATTCATTGCACATAGTTTAATGAGTTTATGATAGCTTTAGATTTTAGAAAATACAATTTTGGCATTTTGTTTTAAGCCTTATAGAATTAAAAGTAAATATGCTTTCATTTAGGTTGTACTTTTTCCTTAAGACACATAAATCCAAGTTATCCAAGTAAAAGTTCCAATTCTTCAGCCTCATAAGACGTCTCTTATTTTAAAATACCTCGATGCCTGGGAGACAGACCCCATCTCAAGAAAACAACAACAGAACCCCTCAATGTTCTATTTGTGCACTGTGAAAATTCTAGAAGACTTCTAATATGTTTAAAGAAGAGTAGTTGTATGAGAAAAAAGTTTGTATTTCTCTTCGCCTGCCCTGCAGCCTGCTTTTCCACCTATAGCCTGTGTTCTTAACCATCCTTCTTGGTCGCAGTTGATATTGTCATTTCACCACTTTATTTGTAATATACCGTGGCACCTTTAACAGAGATTTGTTTGTGTGATCATCTTTTACCAAAGATTTGGAGCATATTGCAGAAAACAAGACAACTAAAGCTTAAATACTCGCTGTCACTGTTCTTGTGGTATTTGTTGTACAGTCTTTGAGACATTACTCTGACTCTCCTAAGCCATGGACACTCTTCAGATTCATAGAACCTCTTGCTACAAAGCTGTCCAAAGAAACTAGTAATTACTTTTACTTATTCTGCATACAAATTCAGCTCTAACTTTACTTTGTCTATGTTTGCCTGAGGCTAAGAGTGTGGGAGTGGGGTTGGTCATTGTCAGATACTCAAATGCCCTTTGCTAAACAACTAAAGTGCTTTGCTAAACAACTATTTCCTTCAGGACAAATTATGACTCATCTAAGTGGTAACCAATTGTTTTTTAAATATATTAAAGAGTTGTTTTTCCCCTTTCCCATTATAAGGGCAGATAGCCTTAATTTAGAGTTTTAATGTTTTTTCCTTCACTTATAATTAATTAATCCTTCAGGAGGAATGACGCATGCTTTTGAAAAAGAGATTTTTGTATTTGTCTCACAATTTAGAAAAAAATCCTCACTGAGCTATCATATTTTCTAGCCCACAAATAAAACGTATTTTTTAAAAGTTAGAAAAGCAACACGTTGTTGGAAGAAGAAAAAACATACAACAGAAATAGAATTGAGAAATAAGTCACTCTGACATTGATAGCTATTGCCTTTATCATCATTCTCAAAGGCAGCCACTATTATCAATTTCTTGTATATCACTATATATTCTGTATATATGCATTTATTTACAACATTACTTAAAATTTTAGTAAGCTTTACATAGTGATTTGCTTCACAATTTTTTTGCTTAGCCTTATATTTTTAATATCATTTCATATAAATGATACAGCCCTAATGTTTGATATGGCCATAGGGTATTCATTCATTTGAATATGGTGTGATTTATTTATTTAGTCTTCTACAGACTTTGTCATTGTTCTGGAATATTGCTACTATACATAGTAAAGCAATGTGTATCCTATACACATAGAGCACGTAAACCATTAGAACTGCAAGATAACCCTAGAAGTATATTCTTGGTTTAAAACAAAAGTACATTTTACATTTAAGTATAAAATGCAAATACATCTTTCAATGATTTTTTACAAACTTACATTAAATCACTGTGCTTATTTCTGAGGACACAACAGAAGTAATAGCAATCCTTTTGCAGCTCCTAAAAGGCAACACATGAAGTGATTAAGAGAATATACTTGGAATGTAATGCCTGAATTTGAATCTTGTCTCTGCTGTTTTGTGGCCTTGAACAATATATTGAATTTTTTCTGTACCTTAGTTTTGCATTCATAAAGTGGTAATATTAACTGTTTAGGTTTCTACAAGAATGTATAATGTACTTTTACATTCATTAATTCGTATAATAATGAATGTATAAAGTACATTTAAACAATGCATCTTACCTAGTAAATATCTAATACAAATTAGCTATTGTTAACCCAATCTAGAGCAAAGACAGACAAATCAAATAAACACAAGAATATATAAAGTTGGAACTGTTATAATCATTTCGAAGTAGAGGCATTTGTTGATTTCAGAGCCTACAATATGGATCTTACTATGTCACAAATGTCAAAGAAAGATTTTTGAAAAGGGATTGATGATTCATCTGAGATCTGAAGAATGAGTCAGAGTTACCCATGTGAAGAATTGCAAGAATATTCTGTGAGAAGAAAATTCTGTGCAAAGGTCTGTGTCAGGGGAGCCACTGGCAGTATAGGAAAAAGAGAGTCACATCGTGGAAGAGAAAAAACATGCAGGTGGGAGTTGCTTCACATGAGCCTGGGGAGGTAGGCAGAGTATGATCACATATTTATTTTTGCTTTAATGGAAATTAATGAAAGGTTTTAAGAGTGCAAAAAATCAAGGATGATTATATGCTGGCATAATCAGATTTATTCATCAAAAAGTTGTTCTTCATATAAAGAATAAATTATAAGGTGGTCAGTGGAGATGAAAATGGACTGGTTGGAAGGTAATTATATTAATGAAAGTGAGAGATAATGGAAGGTTGGACTAAATCATAGGTGTTAGATGTACAGAAATGAATGAATTTTTGGGTGAATCAACAAGCTTTGGCAACGGGTGGTTTATGAGGTTAATAAAAAGTGAGAAGTAATTTTCAAGGATGTACATTTTTAGAAAACTTGTCTTGGACAAGTGTGGTGGCTCACACCTGTAATCCCAGTGCTTTGGGAGGCTGAGGCAGGTGGATTACTTGAGGTCAGGAGTTTGAGACCAGCCTGGCCAGCAGAGTGAAACCCCATCTCTACTAAAAGTACAAAAATTAGCCTGGTGTGGTGGCAGGTGCCTGTAATCTAAGCTAATTTGGTGGCTGAGACAGGAGAATCACTTGAACATGGGAGGCAGAGGTTGCAGGGAGCTGAGATCGCACCACTGCCCTCCAGCCTGGGTGACAGAGAGAGACTCTATCTCAAAAACAACAACAACAATAACAACAAAAAGTCTAGAATCTGACTTATTACCAGCACTCAATAGTTTTTGATTTTCCTTTCGCTCCCCAATACCCCTGCTTTTAGTATATGTAGTATATGCAGAATGAATGCAGTTTTTGGATACACATATTTGTTTTATTTTTAAATGTAAATTTTTGTATTACAGTATTATTATTTAGACTAAGTGTGTTTTAATATAGTGAGGAATATATTTCGAGTTAAGATATTTCCTAACAATGTATTGAGGCAGTGATATCCTAATCCCTGACAGATCAGAAATCTTGTCTTCTGAAGTTATGGCAACCTATGGTAATCTCAAATTATTTATTATATCCCTGAAGTATATGAGATGCAACAACTCTAAAAATTATTGACAAATAAAAATAAATAGAAAAAATCTTGACATAAATAATATGAATAAAATAAGTTATTGTTATATGTGCCAGCAGTCTTCTAAGATCATCAGATGTAATCTCAGCTATTTTTGATGGAACTCTATGGGGCAGATATATAATTCCCATTTCATATATAAGAAAATTGAGGTACAGTAAAGTCACTTAAGTTGTAGGAAACTTCACTGTGCTCATAAGTGGTGACACTGGGATTTAAGCCCAGGTCTTTCCACTTGAACTCCAATAAGAAGTTTGAAAACTTTATTTTAGAAACTACTCTCCTCAATTCTGGTTTCATCATTTACTAGCCATATAACCTTGTGCCTCGATCCTAAACTTTCACACAGTGACTATAGATGAGAAAATGTATAAAAAGCATTAAGAACGTACCTGTCATATGGTATGTTAACTATAAGTAAAATTAAAATGTCAAAAATTACATTTTTGTTATTATTCAAATTTGCTTATTCACTTGAAAATCTATTTAGATTTTCTCACTACCAATATTTTACATTAACTTATTCCCTTTATATTAGGACATTGGGAATAAGGTTGTATTGAGAATGAGTAATTTCTAAGAATTACATAATCCATAAAGTTAAGTTTGCAAAATTTAACTTTCACAAAATTTGACATTGAAATAAGCAACTGAATAACTCCCAGTTCCCTGAATCAACAAATGTTTGTAGATCTCTTTAATTTTTAGAGCACAGTTTGTTCACTTTCAACAAAAGAATTTGGATGCTTGAGAGAAAGGTGATTTAGACTGCATTTACATGCAGAACTAGTTCAGTTATTATGAGGGTCAAGTCATTCAAAACCCAGTTTTGACATAACCTAGATTGCTAAAGTAGTCTTCTTTAAGATGAGTATGGCTTGAGACCTTAAATATTCATCATTAATAAAAATTCCATGACATTTTTCAAAAGAACATTTGCCCAGGTCATTTGACCAGATGCCAAGTTAAATCATTAAGGCATGGCCAACTGCCATTTCATTTTTCTTTTTTCACTTAATATCATAGATGTTTTTTAATTTAAAGGAACCTTAGATATCATTTTCCTTGAGCACAGAATTTTCAAGTGAGTATCAGAATCTTAGAAAGTGCCTTTTGAAGTCTTTAAAAAAAAATGCTTCCTGGTATGGGGATGTGGTTTTAGAAAAGGGCGTTTCTGAGTTTTTAATACTTAAATTTTGGATAAAATTTCCCATTTAAACATCTTCCAGTGAATAGGCCAGAGCCATTTTGCTTGTTGTTTTGTTGTTTGGTTTCTGGTTGCTGTTGTTATTTTTAATGACTGAGGATTCAATGGCAATCCATTTGATAGAGTTACTTTGTTGATTTTCTCTTTTATCACAATTTCACAGAAACAAATGAAGCATAATTTCTTACTTATCCACACATTTTAATAACCTTTGCCATTTCTCATTAATCGGATGTAGAGTGAATCTTTTCCAATTGGTTTCAGGATATAACAAAGATGATCTTTGTATCACATCCCACATAGTACACATCTGTGTTTTGCTATCATAATAGTTTTTTATGTTACTTCATCAGTTGTGATAGTTTGCATATTGAAGAAAATTAGTGATAACGGATTAGAATGGTGACTTGATATGGTTTTTAAAATTCAACCAGAATTAAGGAATTATTTCAGAAAAGAAAGGAAAATAAAGATTGACTTTGAAAATAACTAAATACCATCTTGTGTTAATTTAATACATCCTTCTTGCAAATACGCTTATCACCTAGTAGTTAATTGTCTCCAAGTAAGTTTTTTCCCATCTGTATTTTATGACTTTGAATATGTTAAATTTTTAGTGCACAGATAGATGTCTACCAAGTGCCATTTCTCAATATTCATGTTTAAAATGTAATGGTTCTATTCAGCTACATGAAATAGGACCTGGTGAAGTTCTACTCATCATTAAGGACTCAGATTATATTTTAATCCTTTTATCATTTCTTCTTCAATTCACAAAAGTAATCTTCCCTACCTCATATTCCCTTGGTACCTTATAAATATCTGTTTATCACAGATTATTTTATAATAACAATAGAGCTAACATTTATTGAATACTTATAATGCCAGTCATAGTTTTAAGTGCATTAAATGTACTATTTTATTTGTTTTTTATTGTTCTGATAACAGCCTAACTTCTACACTTTTCAATCAATTGTTGCCACTTATTTCTTTAACAAGAACAACACATGTTCATCTAGGCATTTACAAGGCTTTGGGGCTAGACACAAAGATTTTAAAGTAAAGTAACAGTGTTCCAACAAAGAACACATTTATATAAAATATATAAAGACATAGGACAGTAAGTGCCGTAAAGCTGAATATAAAATGATGTGGATGAGTGTCCTTGGTGGCAAGGTCCACAGCATTTATAAACTATCTATTACGTGCCGTTACTTCATAGTTTAACTCTTAAGTCTCATACCTGTACTAGGAGATAAAAACATCATTAGTTTCTTTTTGTTGAAGAAATTGAGATTAGAGAAGTTGAATAATTTTACAAAATTATATGGCTAGTAAGTGGAGAATAAAAACTAAAATCTAAGTCTTTCTGATTGTATTATGTCAACTGGATTATTTTCTTGAGAGGATTGAAAGAGGCTACCAGAAAGATAACGTGGGATTCTAAGAATAAGAAAGGAGGGGAAGGAAATTCTCAGAAGATTGAATATTCCACATCAAGTTCAGGCTCTAAATCTACTGTGAGCCTGAATTAGAACTGGGACAACTCCCTTCTATGGACTTAATGTAGCTGAAGTCATCCCTTTCAGGAAAGCCACTTAAGTTAGTTAAAACAATCAAGATAAAAGTTCTATAGATCTGTTTTTAACCCTATTTTACACACACATATATATACACACAAACACACACAGAGACATACACATATGCATATGTCTGTGTCTGTGTGGTTTAATATAAACAAATTTATATTTATATTATAAATTTATATTTATATTAATATATCAACCTTTGCTTGTTGACTCTTTTCAACTTCTACGGTAATAATTTCTTTAGGGAACTAAAAGTTACCAAATAGGTCAAATGGTTAATGAATTTTTCAAAAGCTTCTAATTTGCACTCTACTTGCAAATAAGTCATTAAAAGAATATGATTTCTTACATACTGATGACCAGATTTATTACAGCAAAACAAGTTTACTAATGTGCACAGCTTTGCTCAACCTTTGCTTGTTGACTGCTTTGTAGAGCATGTGTTGTTTATTTATTTACTTTTTAGATTTATAAAAGTGCCTTTCTTTTCAAGGGACAAGGATATGAATGTGATTGATTACACTAGAACATGCACACAACACACAAACACATACCGGACAAACAGACCGGACAAACATACACACACATACACACGTCATTCTACAACAAAAACAGATGACAAACACACTGTTACTTTGTTTTTCACCAAAAAAATTACATTTTAGTAGATGAACCAAAAGACCTAACATTAAAAATAATGATGATAATATGGCTGTAACCTACATAAAGAAGATGTGAGCATTTTAAAATCCATATTACTAATTAACTACTCAGGATTTGTCTTCATACACTGAAAATACCAATAGTTATAATAATGCCATTTTTGACAGCAAAGCTTTAAGACTTGAAATGTAAGAAACAGAGAATACCAAATATGGGTCACTTCAGAGTTTTATATTGGCAACTAGAAAATAAACTTGAAGTATGTATAAAGTATATAAAATGTTAATTTTGATTTTCATGTACTCATATCCGCAACAAATATTTATGAAGTTGTAGATATAACAGTAATATCATAATTAATAACATCCATAATCAGCATTAAATAAACAGATAATATATGGTAGGAACTGTGATAGAAATGGGACAGTACAAAGAAGAAGATACACAAAGTCTCTACCGTGAAAGCCAGGACTAAATTTCCTCCCCATGGATTATTTTATCTTGTTATTGTAGTTTCTTATGAATTGTAGTGTTATGATTAATTGGAGTCTTTATTAAGCACATTTTCACTATTGAAAATTTTAATGAAATACTGTTTGCCTCCATTTTATGTGCATAGGACAATAAATTTAATTTGACAATTAAATACTTTATAATGTCTTACAAAAATACTAAATATTAATTTTAAATAGATGCTATTAATTGCAAAAAATAGATATTCAAATTCCATATATTTATAAAAATATATTTTACCAAAATATGAACCTTTAATTTATCAGCCTTTTTATCAGGTTGCTGTTTTCTCTTTAGAATAAAATTTATGAAATAATCTAATTTTAAAATAATAATTTTTTCTATAATAAATCTACTTATTTGAATTCTGGTTTAGTAGGAGGTGAGTTAGATGATAATTATTATTTTAAAAGATTATTTTATATGTAGTAGCTTAACTTGCCAGACATATGTAAGGAGTATGCAAATAATTTTGTAGTCCAATTCATTACGTGATTTTTTGTCTACTCGAGTTACACTGAGATATACTTTAGGATATTTCTTATGAATTTATTTACAGCTTCCAATCATTTTGTAATAAGAGATATTGTTATATTCCTAGTACTGTATTACAATATATGCTTTCTTTGTAATCTAGTGATGCATGGAAGGTCTTCAAAATAAAGGCTAACTCCTTTGCCAACATTCGGGTAAAATATCAAATTTATCTTGGAATTTTTATGTTGCCATATGTTTTCAGGCCTTAGTGTGATAAATATTTCTGAAATTACTTAAATGTATAAAGTATTTACACTTGATATTAGAATTTATCCAATCTGATCTGTTCCGTAACTGTCTCCTGGAAGCTCAAGAATAAAATAAAGGGGAGGGATAATACTGGACAGAAAAAGAACACTGTTAGTGTTCTATGGGAAGTGTTGAATTTCAGTCATTGAATGTAGACAATTAAACATGTAACATTTTAGTTTTATTTTAATATATTGTGTTAAAGAATCAGAGGATGTTTAAAAGTTGGACAGGACCCACCCTGTTACCTAACATGTTATCTGACAGATAAAGAAACTGAAACTGAGTTTGATTAACTAAACAAGGGTCACAGGTTAGAGAATGTCTTCACAGAGACACCTGGACTCTCTTATCACTAAGTATTCAAATGTGGATGTGAGGGCGATCTGGCTGCCACATCTGTCACCCCATTGATCCCCAGGGTTGATTCGGCTGATCTGGCTGGCTAGGCGGGTGTCCACCTCCTCCCTCACTGCTCCGTGTGCATCCCTCCTGAAGGTGCGTTCTCAGTCAAAGATGACGACCATCCCCAACAGAGGAGGACCCGTCTTCGGTCAACGGTATATGAGTAGCTGCGCTCCCCTGCTAGAACCTCCAAACAAGCTCTCAAGGTCTAAGTATTCAAATGCTTTTTCCACTAGACTATGTTCTTTTCTGCAGTTAAAAACTATAGCCTTGGCAACTTTAATTCCCAGGATAAAACTAGTAACTTTATTGAGTTGTGACCCACTTTTTAATTCAAGCTTGATGAGAATAAAGGAAGGACCCTTGCTTTTCAAAGATACATTTCAAATAACCCATTAAGGTTCATATACAAAGCAGTCTTCCAGAAATTACAGTTTGTTGTTAATCCCTAAATTTCAGGTAGAAATTTGTTGGGAAGAAAGATAAAAACAAAAATAAATTTAAAAAAATGATTCTTTTCATAATAACATTGTCTTGTAATTTTTACTGTTGAGTATGAGATAAATGAATTTGTTATTTGTTTAGAAAGATTGCTATATTCAAATGAAGAATGATACCTCCCCAACGTACACTTTAAGAAATTTAATTGAAATCAAAGAAATAATTATCTTCTATCAGAGGGAATTTTATACCCTCTAAAAGTCCCTACATTTGTGACTAAGCAAATTGTTTCATCCAATTAAAAAAAAAATTAGAACTTATTTAATTGCCTTGCTCATTCACTATAACCAGCATAAATTAAACCTATCTGCCAATAGCAAGAATATGAACAACCGGAGCAATAGCTAAGGCCAATTGTGGTTTAATTCACAGATGACATAACATCCTTATATGAATGTTCTCTGTGTGTTTTAGCTGTGTAGTTATCACACATAGATTACTATGCCTCTTGCAGAATGTAAAAGTACAAATAAAACTGGAACACTTAACCAAATAACAATGATGACTGGGGGGGAGGAAAAACCACTTTGCTTAGTGTCAAGCATGCAGCCTGAACCCTACCAAGAGTCTGCATAATTGTACATGTGACTCATATGGCACCATGAAGGCAGAGAAGAATAAAAACAAATCAAAATTCTGCTAGCCTACAACTGTTATACATCTTTTTGTTCATGTTTTCTAGGAATGTGCTAATAGAAGTTCACACTTCCAAAGATGTAAACCAAGTTAGATTGTTGAATTATTAAAGAATATTATATTAAATGTTGCACAAGAAAAAAATAAAAAACACAAGGAATGTTTACTTTTAGAAATTTCCCAGTTCCATAAGTATTGTTTTAACAGGGAAGTCAAAATTTACATGTTATAATTAAGATGAACAAAACTTTAGGATTATTATTATCTTTGATTTGCATATCTTTATAAGTGCCTGTCTAGAGAGAAGGAACTAAATTTGCTGACTAGAGGTGTCTTCCTATCCAATTTAAACATGTTTTTCAAATTATATATCCCTTTGAGTATTGAGTCAGGTCAAATTTTAACCCCCACCACAACTGTCTTTTTGTTACTCTCCACCTATTCCCCTAAGAGGCATTGAGGTTCAAAGGAAAGTTTATTTTTATTTTTTTTGTTGTTTTTTTGTTTTTTTTTGTTTGTTTATTTTGTTTTTTGATTTTTTTTATTGGATTTTAGGTTTTGGGGTACATGTGCAGAACATGTAAGATAGTTGCATAGGTACACACATGGCAGTGTGTTTTGCTGCCTTCTGCCCCTTCACCCACATTTGTCATTTCTCCCCATGCTATCCCTCCCCCGCTCCCTGCCCGCTGTCCCTCCCCTATTTTCCCAGTAGACCTCAGTGTGTAGTACTCCCTTCCCTGTGTCCATGTGTTCTCATTGTTCATCACCCACCTATGAGTGAGAATATAATATGGTGTTTCATTTTCTGTTCTTGTGTCAATTTGCTGAGAATGATGTTCTCCAGATTCATCCATGTCCCTCCAAAGGACACACACTCATCATTTTTGATTGCTGCATAATATTCCATGGTGTATATGTGCCACATTTTCCCAGTCCAG
>CM052656.1:117065033-117094649 GCA_028533165.1 Leontopithecus rosalia | reverse complement strand
AACTGGCGTGAGATGGTATCTCAATGTGGTTTTGATTTGCATCTCTCTAATGACCAGAGATGATGAGCATTTTTTCATATGTTTGTTGGCCTCTTGTATGTCTTCTTTTGTAAAGTGTCTGTTCATATCTGTTGCCCATTTTTGGATGGGCTTGTTTGCTTTTTTCTTGTAAATCTGTTCTTTGTAAATTCTGGATATCAGCCCTTTGTCAGATGGGTAAACTGCAAAAATTTTTTCCCATTCTGAATGGGGAAAGGATTCCCTGTTTAATAAATGGTGTTGGGAAAACTTGCTAGCCATGTGCAGAAAGCAGAAACTGGACCCCTTCCTGACACTTTACACTAAAATTAACTCCAGATGGATTAAAGACTTAAACATAAGACCTGGCACCATAAAAACCCTAGAAGAAAATCTAGGCAAAACCATACAGGACATAGGAGTAGGCAAGGACTTCATGACCAAAACACCAAAAGCATTGGCAACAAAAGCCAAAATAGACAAATGGGACCTAATCAAACTCCACAGCTTCTGCATGGCAAAAGAAACAGTTACTAGAGTGAATCGAAAAGTTTTCTTAACTTTAGAATATTGAGAGAGAGACACACAACCATCAGTCTTTACCCAGCTCACATATGTGCCACGTGCTTTCACCTACATTAATATATTTAATTCAATACAACAAAGTAGGTCTTAGAATTCCTACTTTGCTGATAAGAGAATAGGGTCTCAGAAAGTTTAAATATTTACTTGCATAATAATCTTTAGTCAATATTGAGTGCATGCCATTCGACAGACACTTCAAAGCTCTATTAAAATATGTTAAATAATTTAAATCCAAAACAGTCCTATAATGTAGATACTCATATTATCTCCATTTTATAGATGAAGAAACAAAGGCACAGAGAGATTAAGTATACTGCTTAAAGCTACAGTGATATATTTTAGGGGTTCTGGGATTCAAACTCAAGCATTCTGGCACCAAATACAACATTAACTTTCACTGCCCCTACAAAATACACTGGAAGCTCAAAATTCAGATGGACTAAAAGTGTAATTGAATCTACAGTACTAGAACCCAGGAGGCGGAGGTTGCGGTGAGCCCAGATCGCGCCATTGCACTCCAGCCTGGGTGAAAAGAGTGAAACTCTGTCTCAAAAATAAACAAACGAAAAAAAGAATCTACAGTACTAAAGAAACAATGTATTATCCCGTACACTGCTTCTCAAAACAGAGTGTCATACATTTTGCTGCAGCTAAGATTAGTTAACATTAACTGTTGGCCTGCAGCGGTGGCTCAAGCCTATAATCCTAGCACTTTGGGAGGCCGAGGTGGGTGGATCATGGGGTCAAGAGATCGAGACCATCTTGGTCAACATGGTGATAATCCGTCTCTACTCAAAATACAGAAAATTAGCTGGGCATGGTGGCGCGCCTGTAATCCCAGCTACTTGGGAGGCTGAGGCAGGAGAATTGCCTGAACTCAGGAGGTGGAGGTTGCAGTGAGCCGAGATCGCGCCATTGCACTCCAGCCTGGGTAACAAGAGCGAAACTCCGTCTCAAAAAAAAAAAAAAAAACATTAACTCATCTTTGCTTGCCAGCAGTTGATTAGCATGCCCAATCTTTCTCTTTGGTTATACAAAGAGATCTTATGTAGCCTGAAATAATGGAGTGATTTTCATGTACTCGCATACCACATGCATGGATTCTTGTAATGCTAATATACCAGCCTGATTTTGTTGTTATGCTTAAAGAGACTAAAGTGCAAGAACATAAATGGAGTTGCAGCCTACCTCAAATTTAGCACCTACTTATTTGTGATGTACAGAGGCAATACCTTGATGGTGAAGAGACTTTCAATCTTGGAATTTCAGACCTGCTGAGCAGTGAATATGTGTGAGGTCCATAGCTGATAGGGGAGAGAAACAACCAGCCACAAGTTGCAGAGAACATATGCAAATGTATTCAAAAAAGATAGCCAGTAAAAGAAGAAATGTGGTACTGGCCTTATGTGTGACCAATTCTGAAATTCATTGCTCAGTTCCAGATCCTACCACTTCTGGGAAGTCTTCCCCACCCATTCCCAAGTCTGGTTTTCGTTCCTCTTTTCAGAGTCTAATAATAAACTCTATGACCATCTAAATTCACTTCAAGTTTTTAAAATTATAGGAAATGTTGACAAATGTTTTCAGTAAAAATTTATTTTGAAAAATGAAACTTGAGACCATGCACGTATATCCATTTTGTCTGATACTTTAAATTTGGCTTCTAAGTGTAACTAAAATCCTTTTATTAAAATGAACAACGAAATAAATTATAAGAAAATTAGATTTGACTTTCTATCTAAAATTATACTTTTATATAATTTTGAAGCATAATTATAAAGATACGTATCATAATTGTAAAGATACTCTAATGTTTACAACATGATCATAAAGAGAACTCAAGTGCTTGTCAGTTTTCCCTAATGTCTGTCGTATCCTTTGTCAAATAAGCTCTTTGATGAACTCAAATATAATTCTTGCTTATTTAGTTAGTAAACTTGTGTAGTTTAGTTAGCTTATTTAGTTACTTAGTTACCACTGAAAAGTGCAGTACTGCTTTTTTTCTACATAAACTACAATAACATATATTAGCTTCATTTAACTGCATTTATTATTAATAACCAGTGATTAATACAGTTAATTATTATCAGGAATTAATGTAGCTCTTCAACATAATTTTCAACAATTTTAAGATATCCTACACTTTGGTTACAAGATTTGTAATTTTTCTTTGCAATTGCATGCCATTGTGCCTAATTGTTTTTAGATGTTTATAAAAGCTAATAATGAGTGAAAGATTAACAGAGAAATAAAGACTTCAGTGCATTGGGCAAGATGCTTGGCATTATGGAGCTAATATTTACCCACTAGACACTGTTGTGTTCATATTAGTTGTAAAATTGAGATACATTCATACATTGAAACTGTGCTATAGCTGGAACCTGAGCAACGCCATTTTATAAAAGACAAAGCTTTTTTCCAAAAATAAGTCATAACGGCTGCCCCATTCTCCTCACAATGACTGCTAACCTTGGCTTCTGTAAATAAAACTGCTTACCTTTTCTTATCAGTGACCTGTGCTTACTGGTAATGACCAGAATAAGCAGCCCAAGCTAATTCCATCCTGGCCCCTGCTACTTGTAATAAGTAAGTAAGATCTGTGGATTCCACCACTGCCCAGACCATGTGTAAACTAACGCTTATCTTGACTTCTGTAAACCACTTAGGTGACAATCGAAGTGACAACAAGTCCCCTAGCCCTTGGAATGTCCAGAGACCCGCACCCTTTTCTCTGCCCGGGAGGTGATTTACAGAATCCCCTGGCCCTCAGAATGTCTGAATCCCTTCACCCCCACCCCCAGAGGTGGTTTACGGGTATAAAAGAGTCTTGTCACCCTCCATTCGGGGCCACAGGTTGGAGAGACGTGAGTCCTCCGTGGTCACCAGCAATAAAGACCGTGCAATTTGGCATACTTTTGTCTTAGTGTTAATTTTATAATCTCGCATTTCAATACTTCAAAATGAAACCATTACCTTGAAGCCCAGTATCCTCACTGCCCTAGTTTGATTCCAAGCTTCCCAAACTTCCTCATAATGTGATCACTAGCATAGAAATTCCTGGCACAGCCAGTGCATACCTGATATGACCTTACAATGTGGTAGGATAGAAGTTCGAGAGAACAGGATTTTGAATTAAGATCATTTTTAAAAAGTAGTTAATTTAGGCAAGACGGCAGATAGTAGGCAGAACTAACCCGCTGCTCCAGCTTGAACAGACAAAGCAGCAGGTGGAAACTAACATCATGAACTTTTTTTCCCAGAACTAGTAGAGCAACTTACTAAGAAAGCTGATAAAATTCCACAGACTCTGCTGTAGGCTCACTAGGACGATGGAAAACTGTGAGTCTGCTTGCTTTCTCAGTGGGGAGGCTGGTGGTCTGCCACAAGTTCTCAGCACGGGTCACTGGCTGCCTGGAAATAGACTTGGTGCTGTTGTCAGGGGGCACAGTGGGAGTGAGACCAGCCTTTAAGACTGCTGGCTGCATGGCAGCAGAATGAGGCCTGTGACTGCCAGCTTTCTCTTAACAGTCTGGAGACCTGTATGACTCAGCAGAGGCAGTTATAATCCCCATTGGCCTGAGAACTACACCCCCACTTCCCATAGAGGCCGCAGCAAGGCCTGCCCAAGGAGGGTAAGAACTCAGACACACCTACTCCTTTCCCAATCTGGTGAAGACAAAGGACATAATCTCTAGGAAGTTTTATTGCCCTGCCCATCACCTGAGAAACCTGAATACTTCATCAGGCAACCCTAGGGCAAGGTTGCTTCCTCCCTACAGTACTGCAGTTGATACACTCTTAAAAACACCACCTCCTCACTGGAGGCCAGACAACACCAAACCAGTGCACTGAGCAAAAGTACAACTAAGGACCCTAACACCGTCAGCTTCACTCCCCTGCTACCTCCACCAAAGCAAGTGCTGGTATCCATGGCTGAAAGACTTGAAGACCAATAACATCACAGAAATCATTGCAGACACTCCCTAGTACCAGAGCCCAGTAGCTCCACCTGATGGCTAGACCCAGAAGAGCAAAAATGGTCACTGCATCTTGGCTCTCAGGAAGCCCCATTCCTATGGGAAGGAGGAAAACATTACATCAAGGGAGCACCCCATGGGACAAAAGAATCTGAGCAGTAGCCCTTGAGACCCAGATTTTCCCTCTGACAAGTCTACCCAAATGAGAAGGAACCAGAAAAATAATACCAGTAACATGACAAAACAAAGTTCTTTAACACCTCCCGAAGATCACACTGGCTCACCAGCAATGGATCCAAGCCAAGACGAAATCTCTGAACTGCCAGCAAAAGAATTCAGAAGGTCAATTATTAGCTAATAAAGAAAGCAGGTAAGGTCCAGCTTAAAGACATCAGAAATATGATACAGGATATAAAAGGAAATTTATTCAGTAAAATAAAGAGCATGAATAAAAAACATTACAATTTCTAGATATCAAGGACACACTTACAGAAATGCCAAATGCACTGGAAAGTCTCAGCAATAAAATTGTTAGATACAGTGAACTCCACGTTTCTCTTAAAAAATCAGTATGTCAGTATGTTCAGGTCTCTTATTCTTTAATTCTCCATTTTAAAGTTTAACTTCCTTCCTTGCAGTTTCAGTAAATGACCTTTACCACCAGTTCTAATCAGTAGTTCACATCTGTTCCTCTGGTCCCCTGCTCCATCCTGACTCATCCTGGTCACCTGTTCCAGTCACATGCCCTGGAGCAGGTCACCCAGTCAAAGGGACTGGGTGACCCTTTGACCTGAGTCACACTGGTCACCTGCATAACTATTTTTCCTGCCAAGCTACCCATCCAACACTCAAGCTCATACCACTGCTTTCTTTAAAATTGGCAGTTGCAATTAGCTTAGATAGTGAGGACTAACCCTAGCCAATAGGGGACCATTCAGCAGTAGGGGCTACCTGCATCAGGAATAAGAACCCCATTCCCCTCCCTTGTCCAAGTGTGTGTTCACCATTGCTCCATCTGTGCGATGTACTCTTCTCCAAAAAGAAATTGAAAGAATTTATATTCAAGTGCTACTTCTTTACAGCAACAAAAATTCACATATAACAACTGGTGGCCCGTACAGGGACCCATTCCCCTCTGGAGGTAGTCTCTGGTTCTCTCTTGTAAGGAGGCGTGCCCCCGTTGTCTCATGATAGCAGCCTCAGGAGTGAGAAGTCAGGACCCAGCCAGTGTGAGAAATAAGCCCGTACTCTCAGCAAAGCAGAAAGAAACTGGCCAGCAACCTGGGGTTGCCGTCCTCGCATTCCACAGCAACCATGCAAATCAGTGCACAGACCGAGGAAAGAAATGCCTGGGAGCTGGCAAAGTATTTCCTTGGTGGTCGGGACCGACCAATGTAAGAGAAGCTGTGGGGTAAGGGGTGGTGATTCTTGGGACATACCAAGTTAAGAGAAGCTATGGAGGGCAGTAAAGTATTTTTTTGGTTGACGTATCTGAGGGGTTGAAAAAGGTAAGACGTTTCCAGTAAGAGAAATTGAGCCGCACCCCAAAAGGCGAGACATTTCTGGCAAGAGAAATTAAGCCTTACCCCAAAAATGGAAAGTATCCCAAGTAAGGTAAGGGCTAAAACGGATAATGCTAGCAACACTAGTATTTCCCCGAATAATCCCCTAGGCCTAATGTTAAAATATTAGAAGAATAATTAAAGGACCAAAAACAAGAAAAGGCAGCTGCTGTCCCAGGCCCTTATCTTATCCTTCTTGTCCCCCTCCTTATAATCCTGCCTCTTAGAAATCATCCCAAGAGACCACTCACTAAGTGGGTACCACACAGTGAGAGGCCACACACAGACTGAGTACCCTTCCCTAAAATGACCTCCACGCTAGATAGAGCAATGTAAAAGAAAATATTCAGAACTTAACAGGAAATTACAAAAAACAGAGAACTAGAAAGATAAACCTATAAAAGAGCTTCTAAGAGAGGAAAAAAACATCCTAGAGGAGACAAAAAGATGGCCATAAAAAGTAATGGAATATTGGCATTTGCAGCAACCTGGATGAAATTGGAGACTATTATTCTAAGTGAATGGAAAAGAATGGAAAAACAGACATTGTATATTCTCACGCGTAATTGGTAGCTAAGCTATGGGGATCCAAAGGCATGAGATTGATACAATGGGTTTGGCTCATCTTGCATAAGCTTTTTGTATAAGGGCTTTGTTTTTAAGGCATAAGAGTCTATCCACAGACAACAGTATCTGACTAATCCTAAAATTTTCTAAGTTCTTGTTTAGTCAGAGGCAAGAATATGATGCCTTCAATACATTCATGCTGAATTTTTTGTTTACCTTTGCTAATTAAATGACTTGTTATGATATATGACTAAATAAATTTGGAGATTCCATAAACCCTTGGGGTATGACTGTCCATCTGTATTGCCATTTCCGACCAGAGTGAAGGTTTTCTTATTCAAAGGCAAATTCTTATTCAAAGGCAAATAGGTCCGAGCTATCCTCTGCTGATGAACAAGGCCAGCAGGCATCTTTTACATCTGATACTGTAAACTATTGTAATAGTATAAGGATTGGGAAGAAGAGAGTTTAAGAAGCTCATCACAGAGAAGGCCTTCAATTATTAATTTCCTTTCCCCACAGTGAACTTTGGGGCCTTGGGGGAAAGGAGTGGGGTCATGAGGGATGAAAGACTACCGCATTGGGTACAGTGTACACTGCTTCAGTGATGGGTGCACCAGAATCTCAGAAATCACCACTCATTTATATAACCAAACACTACCGATTCCCCCAAAACCTACAGAAATAAAAATTTTTTAAAAATATATAAAATAAATAAAAGTAGTTCACTTATTAGTATTTCCAGTGTTTTTTTTCTAATCAATATTGTAATTTCGAGGACTCAAAAAATGAACAGTTGTAAAAGGGGAAGCCTACTCTTCCTGCTCTCATGGCTCTTAACATACTCTTGCAAGTGTTCCCTCAATATTATATATATTTCCCTTAACTAATCTGGAGTTATCAAGATGAGATGAAACAGCTCTGTGTTTTTCATTGTTCTATCCACTGAGCTTGGCTTACTTTGCTCTTGTACAATAAACACAATGAATGCATTTTTATAAAAAAAAAGAATATCATCTTTGATATTCTTTATGAAATTCCTAATAGCTTTATTTGATGGTAATCACTGTTACAGCTGACTTTCTTGAGCATTATTAGTAATTTTTGCTTTAAGTTCTGAGAGGATAAGAACCAATGCTTATGCAATTCTGTACACCACCTAGCACAGGATACTGCACATTAAATACTGGATGTTGCTTACTTCTTGTTGGCACTGCCAATGAAACCAAAAGGATCCTTCATAGTCTATTTAGTGAAAGACAGATCCTATACACAACCTGTAGATGTGAGTGGAATAAATGCATCCACTCATTTCCGTAGCTATAGTTAATACATGAAAGCGGGTGACAGCATTTCATTTCAATGGCTGTGTTAATACTGGCAGAAAGACTCTATGTATGGTTTGCCCCGAGGTTTATAAACCAAGCTTTGATCCATGTGGCCATAGTTATTTTACAAGTAAAGCTATAAAGCTTCCTGGTTTAAAATCAACCACACATTATTTCCTATTTTCAGATGCCAGTCTGGGGACAACTAACAGTAAGAATCCAAGAAAATTATTACTTTTTGATTTTCTATAGGGATCCAAATTCTTTTTGCAACTTTGATTCAGAGTTGACTCAATTCTGCATCAAAAAACTAAGGCAATCTCAACAAAACTCACACTCTCAAACTAGTCATCTAAAAATAGAGTTTGATTCTTTATCAGATAACTATTACATGATTGTGGCACATAGAAGATTTTACATTCACTGACTCAAAAATAGGATTTTGCAAAATCTAAAGAGAAATGCAGTGAGATTAGTCAGTGAATCTGAGAAATTACTTGTGTATCAAGTAGAAAAAAATGTGAACTACTGGGAATAAATTTAACCCCTAAAAATGAGCAATAAGACAATGTTACCAGAATGAAGATTAGAAATGGGAAATAAAGGGATGATAAGAAACATCACGAAACAGTCCATTGACCTTTTTGGGGTCAGACAACTATACAGTTGGCATTCAAGCAAAAAAAAAATACAAAAAAAACCTTCTTATCTTTCTCTATGTCACACTCTTCCTCAGTCTTTGCCATCTTGGCTAATGAAAACTTCCTTGGAGTTTCTCCGACTTACAACCTAATGGTAATTATAAACACTTCTTTTATTATGTCTAATTCCTAGCTGGCAGTAAATTCTGTTGTCACTACATGAAAACATATTCAAAATCCAACTTCTCACCTCATTCCTGCACTATCTTTCTATTAACTATTATTAACTGGGCAGTAGATGAGTGCCTGAACTATAATAGGTGCCCTATTAATATTTTTAAAGTCACAAACACAATGAAAGAAAAAGGAAAAACAAAAAATTAAGATGTTAAATAGATAATCTTCCTTTGAGTTATTAACAAATCAGTCAATTAACACATTCAAATACCTTATAAGGCCTATCAAATAGGAAATTGATTTTAATAAACATATCTTAATGTATGCAACTATATCTCAAAACAGTTTTATATTTTTAGATAAATTTACAATTTAATGAGAAATACCTATCTCATAATCTTATAACTATGCCTCATTTTGACAAATTGTTAACCACCTTGAGTAACCTTTTTTTTAAATCAGGCTTAGAAAATAATGATGTTTAGTTTTTGAAAATTAAGTTCCTTTCCAAGGCATAGAGATTATTTGTTAATGATTATCCTTAAAATATATTTAAACTTTATAAATAATTCCAGGTCAGGCATGGTGGCTTATGCTTATAATCCCAGCATTTTGGGAGACCGAGGCAGGAGGATCGCTTAAGCCCAGGAGTTCATGACCAGCCTAGGGAACATAATGAGATTCCATATCTACCAAAAAAAACGGTTGAAGCTGCAGCTTCATGCCATGATCACATCATGGCGCTCCAGCCTGTGCAACAGACAAAGGATTTACAAAAAAAAAAAAAATAATAAAAAAAAAATAAAGAAAGAAAAAAATATATTTCTGTTGGAAGTCTTAGCTAGATTAATATAATAACTGCAAATAATAAGACCCAACCTTATTCCATATGCCTTCCTTACTAAGTTTTGAGGAGGACAAGACTTATTTGGATATATAATTTTGGTTATATTTGCTGACAATTGAACTTCAATACCCTTTCATTTTATAGAAAGATTCTTTTTCCTTCCTTTATATACAATTGGATAGAACAAAAACCAGAAGATATTAAAAAACTACAATCTCTAATACTTAGAAGCATATTCAGGAAATGGTATGTTCTGCTCAGTATAATTTAGTCAACAGAAAACTAGTATATATTATACTCTGGTTGTCAATTTTTTACTCTCAAAGTATAATAAAATATATTGAACACAAAGATAATTCAAAATTCAAAGTGTAAATTTATCCATTATTTTTAAGTATACTATAGGAGTTTATAGGACATCCAGGCTATTTCCACATGCATCGATTTTCATTGTCCCATCATAGCTGGAAGGTATAATAGATATTTTGAGTGAACACAACATTGAAAGAAGGAATGGTGTGTTCAATTTAAATTAAGTCTGTTTTGGAAATAAAAATATAAGCCTCAGTGGTGCTGGTAATTAAACCAATTCAGTAATATTACAAAGAATTTACAAGTATTACATTTGGTTTTCAGTTATCTTGTATATGTTGAATTTACAAATACATCATTTTCTATATTGAAATGCATACATATAAACACATATATAAATATGTAATATATATGTAAGTATATGTAAGATCTATTTTTCAACTTATTTCATCTTTGGCCTTTCTTAGCAAAGTTGTTAGGTTAAGATAGTTTAATTGAAGCACCATTTTCATTCTTTTTTTTAACCTGCTTTTATTCAAATCTTAAAAAATTATTGTAAAGTTGGCACTTTTTCGTCAATGTTTCTGTCTTGTAAATATTATCATCCCTGTTCACTGTCCTCCTTTTCCAGCTTCTTTGAATGAGGGCTTTGCATTCATGCATTTTTTGTTTCCCTTTTAGCATTACGTTCGTGGGCTTCTTCCCCCCACTACACATACAGAATCAGATATTCTAGCCTAAACAACATTTAGAAGGTCCCATTTTGTTGAGCTGTGCAAAACAAACTCGAAACAAAAATCAAAACTAATTCACTGCATTCCTAAAATATCCCTGATGCAACTGAAATTTTCTTATTATTATAGTTCTTTAAGTGGTTTTAATGACATTTTGCCATTGGTAAAGATTGAATCCTGTGAATCTTGATTAGAAAACATCTACTTCTTTGTTTTGAATATGCTTTCCAATACAAAAATCCCACTAGTAATTGTATAATTTCCACAAATTAATCAAGATCAGCAGTGTTCTACTCATTTTAAATTCTGAAACACGTATATATATATAATACAATATTAGTATGTATGAAGAGAGAAAGAGACTTACTAAGAGAGTTGTTTAAATTTGACTCATCCTCGGAACTTACTTTGTAAAGATTAAAAATCAAAGTTAAACCTTCAGTTTCTAAATTTTTTAAAAACCTAGCATGAGGTGCATTACAAGATATTAAAATGCCTGACGATGAAACTTTTAAATAGCATTGTCTCATAGGAAATAAAAGAAGCAATTGTACTGAGTTGAAAGTTGATCTGTAAGAACCGCATTTTTAGGATGCTGGGTTTCTATTCTTGGAATAGGTTAGAGACAAAAAAGTCTCACAGTGATTGCTGTTCGCCCAACAGTCACACAATTTACTTCTAAAATGTAATTTTAAGTTAGAGTAAAATATTTCTTAAAACATGATACTGTCACTACTTGCAATATGCCTAATCCAGGCCAAAATTGATTTATGAATCTATTTCACATCCAAATCAGACAAAGAAGACTCTCTAAAGCTGCCCAGGGGACTCTGATCAATACTGAAATTACTCTAAAAATATTACAAAACTTCTTATCTGATGCTCTCAAGTCTATGTACATATTTGGCCTATTAATTGAAAAAGAGAATCTTCAAAGGATACATTTGTTCACTGCTATTTTGAGGTAAGAGCACAGGATATTTATTTTATTGTAATCCACTAGTTGGATTTCATATCATGTTGTTTTCTCTTTCTTTTTTTTTTTGTATAAACAATGATCACAATATAGCTTCCAAAATGGCAAGATTTATACATGTATAGTAACAAATTAAAGGGAATTATAAAGCAAACATTATTATTATTATTCCAGATTTTACGATACCACATCCACTCATTTTAGATGTCTTTCCCACAGTTGATTTTATAGCAGCCTTTTGAGCTATTGACTTTATGTAGACTTCCTCAAACACTCAAGCTTACTTTTGTTAAAAAATAACTCACTTTACACTACATTTTATTTGCTGGTGTGTTTACAATAACATCATAATAAATGGAAATAGATGCAACTGTGCATGGGTACACAGTGATTTAACTGTTGGAGCTGGGTGGGCACAGTGGCTCTCACCTGTAATCTCAGCACTTTGGGAGACCAAGGTGGAAGAATCATTTGAGCCCAGGAGTCCCAGACAATCCTGGGCAACGTAGTGAGACCCTGTCTCTACAAAACAGAAAAGGACAACAAAAAAATTAGCCAGGCATGCTGGTGCACACTCGTGGTCTCAGCTGTTCAAAAGGTTAAGATGGGAGCATTGCTTGAGTCTGCAGTGAGCTATGAATGTGCCACTGCACTCCAGCCTGGGTAACAGAATGATACCCATCTCTAAAACAAACAAACAAAAAACACTGAAGACAAATGCATGGTGTTACTAAAGAATAATGTCCTATATGACACTATTTGATGTGTATATTATACACATCTGTTTGTATGTATGTTAAACAGTAAGATTTTCAAAAGAAGTAAAGTATTTCCAATAAAATGTAAGATGGCTTAAATGGAGGTGGGTTAATAATATGTCTCTTGCACCTGCTTTATCACTAAAATACCAGGTCCCGCAGTTAGATGGATTTTCAAAGAATAACTTATTATTTGCTTACCAGCAAGAAGTGGGCAACCCTAGGGAGGTAGATTTCAAATTCAATATTTATTTATAAGAATCACCCTGGGCACTCGTTAAATTCAGATTCCTGGCATTAATCCAAAGACAGTGGCTCTGTAGAGAAATCCAAGATTATTTTTTAAACTGGCATCTCAAGTGATTCTAGCACAAGTGATCCACAGAACATATTTTGTAAACAATGATCTCAAATGTGCAGGCCTCCAAAAAGAATTATATTTTGATTTCTAATAACTAATATGAGCTATCATCATTTTTATTTTTCCTGATTATTTGGTGAGGTAGTCTTCTGTAGAAAATTCAGAAAATATTGAGAAATAAAATAATATTAATTATCTTAGAATCTCATTATTTAGATTTAATATTTTAAGAAAAGTTTTGTGTATTTACATTGTGTACTATGCATACACATACTTTTAATAAATTATATGCTGAGTACTTCTTTAGAAAACCTTGTCCTCTCTGTATTAGTAAATTTCTAGTATAGTGAAGCAGAAGCTATACTAGGTATTAAAGAAAGGGAGTTGTTTAGCCAAATGTTGGAAAACTTCAGGATAATTAGGAAGACCAGAAACTAGTCACTGATGAAACTCACTTCCTAAGACTAAGGGAACAAAAGATAATATTCAACCTAAGTGTCTAATGGATGAATGGATACAGAAAATGTGGCATATATACACAATGAAATATTATTTAGCCATAAAAGAATGCAGTCCTGTTAACTGCAGCAGTGTAGATGAAATTAAGATTATTAAGTGAAATAAGCCAGGCACAAAACGTAAATATCACATGTTCTCACTAATACATGGGAACTAATACAATGGATCTCATGAAGCTAGAGAATAGATCAGTGGTTATAAGGGGCTGGGAAAAATAAGAGAGTGGGAAAGATGAAGAGAGTTTGATTAATGGCTACAAAAATTAAGTTGCATATAGGAAATAGGACCTAGTGTCCAATAGTACAGTAGGGTAACTGTAGTTAACAATAATTAATTATAGATTTCAAAATAGCTAGAAGAATTTGAATGATCTCAACATTAAAAAGAGAAATATTTGAGGTTATGGATATCCTAGTTACCATGATTTCATCACTACCCATTGTATGCTTGTATCAAAATATTACATGTGGCCCCAAAATACATGGAGCTTTTATTGACACATCAATAAAAATTAAAAAAAAATAGTAGTAAGTGTGACTTAGAACCTAGCAGCTCAAAGAAGTCACCACAACACAACTGGTACTTAGTTGAGAGAATTCCAGAACTCCTGGTGACTTGTTCAGCAAGGATTGTAAGTATCTGGACCTCTGAGGGGACACAGAGTGTACCAGATGCCTTCCGAAGTCTGGCACTGCGGTATCTGCTCTGCCTGAAGCAGCACTTAGAGAAACCGGAAATAGAATGAGAGTTTCTTAACAACTTTGTCTTTGAATCAACCCAGTCAGACAAAAGAAAAAAAAAGAGTTTCAAAAAACTGAATAAATCCTTGAGAAATACATGATTATGTAAGGCAACCAAACCTCTACTTTATTTACATGCCTAAGAGAGAAAGTAAGAAATTTGGAAAACATATCTGAGTATATAATTCAGGAAAATTTCTCCATTCTTGCTAGAGAAGTCATCATGAAGGTAAAAGAAATCCAGAGAACTTCTGCATATACTGTACAAGCTGATCATCCCCAAAAAACATAGGCATCAAATTATCCAGTGTTGACTCAAAAGAAAAAACCTTAAAGGCATCTAAAGAAAAGGGCCGTATTACCTATAAAAGGAAACTCATCAAACTAACAGCAGACTTCTCAGCACAAACCTTATAAGCCAGAAATGATTCAGATCCATTTTTAGTATTCTTGAAGAAAAGAAATGCCGTCTAAGAATGTTATATGCCACCAAACTAAGCTTCATAAAGGAAGGAGAAATGAAGTCTTTCCCAGATAAGCAATCACTAAGGGAATTTGCCACCACCAAAATGATCTTATAAGAGATGCCTAAGGGAGTTCTTAACATGAGAATGAGACCATCCTGGTCAACATGGTGAAACCCCGTCTCTACTAAAAATACAAAAGATTAGCTGGGCATGGTGGCATGTGCCTGTAATCCCAGCTACTCAGGAGGCTGAGGCAGAAGAATTGCCTAAACCCAGGAGGCAGAGGTTGAGGTGAGCCGAGTTAGCGCCATTGCACTCCAGCCTGGGTAACAAGAGCGAAACTCCGTCTCAAAACAAACAAAAACAGAAACAAACAAAAAAAAAAACAAAGAATAATACTTGCTACCACAAAAGTATACATAAAAGCACAATCCACAGACCCAATAAAGCAACTGCACGATTGAGACTATAAAACAACTAGTGAAACATACTGTGATGGGAACAAAAACTCACACATCAATATTAACCTTGAATGTAAACAGCCTATATGCCACACTTAAAAGACATGGTGGCAAATCAGATTTAAAAAAAAGAGCAAAAAAAGACCTTTTTTTCCATTGTCTTCAAGAGAACCATCTTACATATAATGACACAGGCTTAACATAAAAGTATGGAGAAAGATCTGTTACACAAGTGGAAAACAAAAAAAGAGCAGAAGTTGCTATGCTTGTATCTGATGAAAAAGACTCTAAGCCAACAACAGCAAAACAGGACAATGAAGGGTGTTGCATAATGATAAAAGGTCCGATTTAACAAGAAGATTTAGCTATTCAAAATATATATGCACTCAATATTAGAGTACCCAGATTTATGAACCTCTCAATTCATTAAAAAAAATCAAAACCATTCCAAGCAATTTCTTAGACCACAGTGGGATAAAAATAGAAATTAATACCAAGAAATTCTAACACATAGAAACTAAACAACTTAACTCCTGAAAAACTTTTGGACAAACAAACAAAAAAAAAGGTAGAAATAAATGAAAACAGTGACACAAAGTACCAAAACCTCTGGAATGCAGCAAAATCCGTGTTGAGAGAAAATTTTACAGTACTAAACACCTACATCAAGAAGAGAGAAAGAATCTCAATAACTTAATGCCAAACCTAAAGAAAGTAGAAAAACAAAATCAAACCTCAAAGCTAGCAGAAGAAAAACATCTAAAATCAGAGAGAATTAAATGAAATTGAGACTATAAAAACTATACAAAGAATCAACAAAAAAAATTGGATCTTTGAAAGCATAAACAAGATTGATAGGCTAGCTAGATTAACAAAGAAAAGGAGATAAGATCCAAATAAGCACAATCAGAAATGGCAAATATGACATCACAACCGATTCCATAGAATACAAAGATATTCTGAGACTACTGTCTGTGAATGCACACACACTAGAAAATATAGAGGAAACTGATACATTCTTAGAAGCACACAACCTCACGATATTGAATCAGAAAAAAATTAAAGCCCTGAACATACCAATAACAGGTCACAAAACCATGTCAGTAAAATACAAACAAAAACCAAAACCAAACCAACAAACAAAAAACTTACAACCAAAAAAATACATTAAAACAATTTTTATAAGCCCTGGACCAGATGGATTCACAGCCAAATTCTACCAGACATACAAAAAAGAGCTGGTACCAAGTCCACTAAAACTATTCCAAAAATTTGAGGAGAAGGAATTCATCCCTAATTCATTCTATGAATTGAAAAGTTCTCTTAATACCAAAAAACCTGCAAAGACATGACAGTAAAAGAAAACTGTAGGTCAGTATTCCTGATGAACATAGATGAAAACAGTTGCAATAAAATACTAGCAAACCAAATCCAGCAGCACAACCAAAAATAATCCACCATGATCAATTGGGCTTTATTCCTGGGGTTCAAAGATGTCTAAACATAAGCAAATCAGTGAGTCAGCACAGACGTAGAATTAAAAAAGAGAAACCGCAGAATCATCTCAACAGGCAAAGAAAAGGAATTCAAGAAAATACAATATCCCTTTATGATAAAAACCCTCAACAACTTACGCATTAAAGGCACATACCTCAAAATAAGAAGAGCCTTCTATGACAAAACTACAGCCAACATCATACTGAATGGGGAAAAGCTGTAGGCATTCCCCTTAACAACTGGAACAAGACAAGGATGCACATTCTCACCACCCCTATTCAACATAGTAATGAAAGTCCTAGTCAGAGGAAGTAGACAAGACAAAGAAATAAAAGGCATCCAAGTAGGAGGAAAAGATGGAGTCAAATGATCTCTCTTCACTGACTATATGATTCTATTCCTAAAAAACCCTGAAGATTCTGCCAAGACTCCTAGACCTGATAAAGTTCAGTGAAGTTTCATGATACAAAATTAGCATACAAAAATCAACAGGATTTCTATGCACCAATAACGTTCAAACTGATATCCAAAAAAAGCAATACCACTAAAATAGCCACAAAAATACATAAGAATATATCTAACAAAGGAGGTAAATGATCACTACAAGGAGCACTACAAAGCACTGATGAAGGAAATAATAGATGACACAAACAAATGGAAAAGTCCTCCATGCTTATGGATTGGAAGAGTCAATAACATTAAAATGTTTACACTGCCCAAAGCAACCTACAGATTCAATGCAATTCCTATCAAATTACCAATATCATTTTCACTGCATAGAGAAAACAATTCTAAACTTCAATATGGGGTCAGGTGCGGTGGCTCACACCTGTAATCCCAGCACTTTGGGAGGCTGAAGTGGGTGGATCAACTGAGGTCAGAAGTTAGAGACCAACCTGACCAACATGGTGAAAATTCATCACTACCAAATACAAAAAATTAGCTGGGTGTGGTAATGCATGCCTATAATTCCAGTTGCTTGGAGACTGAGGCAGGTGAATTTCTTGAACCTGGAAAGCTGAGGTTGCAGTGAGCTGAAAATGCAGAATGGCACTCCAGCCTGGGAAACAAGAGCAAAACTCTACCTCAAAAAATTAATAAATTAATTATTTTTGATTAATTATTTTAATTAATTAATTAAAATACAATGAAATTTATAGAGAACCAAAAAAGACCCAAATAGCCACAACAGTCCTAAGCAAAAATAATAAAATCATGGGCATCATATTACCTGACTTCAAACTACACCACAAATCTGCCATAATTAAAACAGTATGGTACTGCTACAAAAATAAATGCCTAGACTAATGGAACAGGTTGGAGAACCCAGAAATAAAGCCTCACATCTATAAGCAACTATTCTTTGACAAAGTTGACAAAAATGAACAGTGAGGAAAGACACTCCATGCAATAAATGGTGCTGGGGGAAAACTGACTAGCCATATGCAGAAGAATGGAATTGGACTTCTACTTCTCACTGTATACAAAAATTAATTCATGGTGAACTAAAGACTTAAATATAGGACCCCAAACCATAAAAGTCCTAGAAGAAAACCAAGGAAATACCCTTCCAGACATTGGCCTAGGCAAAGAATTTAAGACTAAGTCCTCAAAAACAAATACAACAAGAACAAAACTTGATAATGATAACCTAATAAGGAACTTTGGCAGAGCAAAAGAAACTATCAATAGAGTAAACAGACAACCTAAATAATGGAAAAAATAATTTCAAACTGCACCTGAAAAATAACTAATATACAGAATCTATAAAAACTTAAACAAATCAACAAGAAGAAAACAAAGTCAGATGACAACAGGTGGTGGCAAAGCTAAGGAGAAAAGGGAACACACAAACTATTGGTGGGACTGTAAATTAGTTCAGTCCCTGTGGAAAGAAGTTTGGAGATTTCTCAAAGAACAAAAAGTAGAACCATCATTTGACCCAGCAATCCCATCACTGGTTATATACCTAAAGGAAAACAAATCATTTACTAGAAAGAAATCTGCACCAATATGCTCATCAGAACAGTATCCACGATAGGAAAGACATGGACTCCACCTACAGGGATAAATAGAATGTTGTATATTTACATTATGGAGTTCTGGAATGCTAAATAGCCATAAAAAGAACAGAATTATATTCTTTGCAGGAACATGGATGTAGCTGGAGGCCATTATTCTGAGTAAATTATCATAAAAACAGAAAATCAAATACTGCAAGTAATCACTTGTAAGTGGGGACTAAACACTGGGTACACATTGACATAAATATGTCAAAAATATACAACTGGGATTTTAAATGAGGATAGGGAAGGAGGTGGGGAAGGGCTGAAAAAACTACATACTGGATACTATGCTCACTATACAGGTGATGAACAACAACTAAAATTGGGATCAGTCAACCTGGCCAGTGATTCTACAGCAGTAGCTAAAATCACCAGTGCACAAGGTTGAGGGAATGGAAAGGAAAAATAACAAAAATAGTCTGGAAACCAGAAAGTGTATTGGCCCATTTTTAATTAAAAGTATTTTTTGATTACTACTATTTTATAATGAGATCTCATAATTTCTGATGGTTTTATAAGGGACTTCCCCCACCCCTTTTACTCTTCACTTCTCTCTCCTGCTGCTATGTGAAGGATATGTTTGCTTTCCCTTCTGCCATGATTGTTAAGTTTCCTGAGGCCTCCTGAACCATGTGAAACTGTGAGTCATTTAAATCTCCTTCTTTTATAAATTACAGAGTCTCAGGCAGTTTCTTATAGCACGAACTAATAGAGTCTACAAGGATGAGTGAATTGGTTTTGGTAAAATGCTGCAAACTTTATAAGTTACAGACTAATAGAAAGATAAAAATAAGGGAAAGGTCTCAAACTAAAAATAAAAAAAAAACTAACCATGACAAGTTAGTTCTATATGTTCTATTATGTTCATTGTGGCATTGTTTACAACAGCAAAGTCCTGGAATCAACCCAAATGCCTATCAATGATAGACTGGACAAGGAAAATGTGGCACATATACACCATGGAATACTATGCAGCCATAAAAACAGTGAGTTTGTGTCCTTTGTAGGGATATGGATGGATGAATCTGGAAACTCACATACTGGGGTCTGTTGAGGTAAGGGCTGGGGGAGGGACAGAGGAGGGTGGGGACTTTGGGGAGGGATAATGGGGAGAAATGCCAGATATAGGTGATGGGGGAATGGAGGCAACAAATCACCTTGCCCTCTAAGTACCTATACAACAACCCTGCATGATCTGCATATGTACCTCAGAACCTAAAGTATAATTAAAAAAAGATAATTTTCTCAATGCTGACTTTGAACAGCATATACTGATACTATATTAATTTTAAAAGTAAATGTAAGTATGTTATGAGCAATAAGATCTCAATTTTTAAAAATATGCATGAATTTGTATATAAACCCATCAAACAATACATAGGATTGTTTCTTTCAAGCAACTTTTGTTTTCACCCTGTAATTTCTCCTGTGTTTTTCGAAACTGTCTGAAGAGAAAAATATAAATAGATAACAATTGAAATACTAAATATCTGGAAGTAGATCATTATTTTATTTTGATCAGTTTATTATTTTTAACCCCAAAAGTTACTTTCATTTCTACAATTATCTTATAAGTTCACCCAATATATTATATTGATAATATGATGGGTTTTTCCCTTTAAAATACTTTATTTATATCAGGCATTTTTTTAGTGCATATAAAGAACATATAGCTACCAGTTATAAATACCTGACAAGATGCCATCATCACCTCCTCACACATATCTCTCTATTACCTCAGGCATTAGAAATCTTTCCAATTGTCTTATTTTAGCAAACAATCCACACAGAAAGAAATTTGTAGGATGCAGCAATGTAAAGTTTATATCACCTTCTCCACATATTTTTATTTGTAAAAGTACTATTTACAAGTATTTCTACATCTATTGAGATTGATATTATGTATTTTTGATGAAGGATCATACTATTGAAGCCTCAAGGATGCCAGCCAAATACTGTTGAGAAGTTACAAACATTGTCTTGGTGTGGTTTCAGTTTAAATGATTTATGTCTGTTTAATATAATGAAAAATGACAGAAAAACATAGCAGCTCTATAAAATAAAAATAAAAGTAATACAGAGAACAGAGCATAGTGGTTCTCATTATAATTCTCAATTTTAAAAGAAAAGAAAAAGGCTGGCCAGAAGCTGTGTCTTATGCCTGTAATCCCAGCACTTTGGGAGGCTGAGGTGGGCAGATCAGGAGGTCAGGAGATCAAGACTATCCTGGCGAACATGGTGAAACCCTGTCTCTACTAAAAATACAAAAGTTAGCTGGGCATGGTGGCAGACACCCGTAATCCCAGCTACTTGGGAGGCTGAGGCAGGAGAATTTCTTGAACCTGGGAGGCGGAGGTTACAGTGAGCAGAGATTGCACCATCGCACTCCAGCCTCAGCAACAGAGTAACCCTCCATATCAAAAAAAAAAAAAGAAAGAAAGAAAAGAAAACTGAAGGGACTAAATCAGATTTGTAATAAATACAAATACAAAGGCAAAAGGCATCTTTGAATTTTTGCTTGGCTATTTTCATTTCTTGAGTACATAGTAGTCATATATTGAATATCTTTTGGTTGATCAACAAGTAGTATTTAAAATACAAGCATATTTTAAACTGTGTGGCAGATGGAAATGATTTGGGAGATAATTTTGCCTAAAACTTTTATTCCAACATCAACAAAGAAAATAAGCTAGAGAATCAGTGGAAACACGGAGTAATCATGGTACAAGAAGATTACTCTGGAACTAGGAGGGAACACAGGAGGCTTAATAAATTACATTCTTTGGTTTTCATTTAAGAACTCATTAAAGAAAAATGGCTACCCTCAAAATCACTTTAGAGCTGACAATTCGTGCATTTCTCTTATACCCACTGTAAGGACAGATGGTCTCTATCACTAGCTGATAAACTATTGTAAATAAATCCTGAAATCAATTGTCTAATTAATGATTGTAAAATTGTGCATTATAAGCTTGTATCCTTTTCTTTTTTTTGAAATGGCCATAGATTTTCAATGGATGAGAAATTTCCAAAGAAGGCTGAAACTTAAATTGGATATATAAATAATAATGCACACTTTTACTATCGTCTGCAATTTTTAGTTCTTCTTTTGCTTGTTTTTCTTTTCTTTTCTTTTTTCCATCTCACTCTGTTGCCCAGGCTGGAGTGGTGCAGTGTCAAAATCTCGGCTCACTGCAACCTCTGCCTCTGGGTCAAGTGATTATTCTGCCGCCTCCTGAGTAGCTGGGACCAGAGGGGCGTGCCACCACACCCAGCTAATTTTTGTATTTTTAGTAGAGACGGAGTTTCACCATGTTGGCCAGTATCATCTCAATCTCTTGACCTCCTCATCTGCCCACTTCGCCCTCCCAAAGTGCTGGGATTGCAGGCATGAGCCACAATGCCCAGCCTTATTTTGTTTTGCTCACAGTCATGCAGTAGGATCAGTAGTCTGCATTTCTACCCCATCAGTGTACAATGAAGTGCGTGGTTAAACTGGGATTTAAGATTAGTGCTTATAATTCCAAATTACGCAACTGACTCCGTCGTTTATTGATTTGCTTAGTGTATATTTACCAAATACCAATAAGGGGCTAGATATCTTCTAAACTCTAGAACATACCAGTAAAAAGGAGAGAACACTGAAAAAATTTATGTCCCTGTGGAATGTACCTTATCTTGAAGGAAACAGGCCAAAAAAACAGTAAGAAAGTGTGTAGTCTAATTTTGGATAAATATAAATTCTATAATAAAAAGAAAATATGATTATGGTGTGGATAAATAACTGTGGTGTAAATGGAGATTTCTTTCACTAAGATAATCAGGAAATTGACATTTGAACAGAGTCCTTACATTGCAGTGAGGTCGAAATTTAAAGATTAATCTTTTTTTAATTTTAGAAATCGGAAATACTAAATGTAATGTCCTTGAAATAAATAAAAAATTAAAAAAACAAAAACCCTTCAAAGGAGAGTCCTGGAAACAGAAGAGAGTGAACAAAAAACCAGATGTCGTCAGAATCAGAAAATGACAAAGACGTCTTTTTTCATATTTTTTGAGATTTACCTTTTGATAGTAATGGATGCCAGTGGGATATGAATGGATATAGGGTTAGCTGCTGTAGTTCAGGAAAAAGGTATATATACCATGTAGCATGCATTATACATCTATAAACCTAGTAATTAACACAAATCACTTAGGAAGACAAATGAGAATTTACTGACAAGTATTCTCTGACTTCTATCATAAATAATATTCCCGCTTTCTAGTCACTCTATTCTTAGCCTGCTTTATTCTATTATAGCGGACACAACCAACATGTAAATATTAAGTATTGTTAGCTTATTTTTCCCTCCTTCCTCCAATATTATTATAGATGAAATGTTGCATCCTTCAAACCCCAAATTCATATGTGAAAACCCTAATTCCCAAAGCTATGGGATTTGGACGTGAGGCTTAAGAAATGTAATCAGGTTTAAATGAGGTCAGGAGAGCAAGGACCCCATGATTTAATCATTGCCCTTCTAAGAAGAGGAAGAGAAGGCCAGAGGCCCCTACCTTCTCTTTCTACCATGACCATGTGAGGATACAGAAAGAACGCAGTTGTCTGCAAGCCAGAAAGAGGGCCTTCATCAGAACAGAATATGCTGGCACATTGATCTTGGACTTTCCATCCTCCACAACTGTGAGAAATCAATGTCTGTTGTCTAATCCATTCAGTCTACAGTATTTTGTTACAGCCGACTAAGCAGATGATAAAACAGAAATATACTTAGGTTTGGCTTAAGATTATTCATATACCTAGATTATATCTTTGGCCATTCCTCTCATCAAATCTCTTTGTCTCCTCTCATTTTTCGTTGCTAATTATACACCCTTCTCTGGAACATCTCAATTACATCTTGGGATTTATTTACAAAACACATTTCTATAACTCCAAGATATTTATATCCAGCTCAGAACCCTCCTCCTAAATCAAGATGTATATTTCTAACCAATTCCTAGATATCATAACTTGGAAATACTATAGGAATTACTAACTCAACACATTTAAAATGGAACTCATCAGAAATTTACCATTTCTTCCAATGCCACTTTCTCAATTTCCTATGACATCCTGTTGTCAACCGAATACAAAAATTATCTACAGTCTTCATTTTCCCAAACACTGTGTAATGTAACTGCAGCTGCTGCCATCAAAAAGTGTAGTCTATCTTCCCATTCTTTGAATCAGAAGAGACATCAAGCTTTTCTGGCTTTCTGCATTCATTCTTTTAAAGATTTTCTTATTTTAATTGATACATAACAATTTTTTGTACACATTTATCAGGTATAGTGTGATATTACCTTACAGATGCACAATGTGTAGTGATCAAATCAGGGTAATTAGCATATCCATCGCTTCAAACATTTATTATTTATTTGTGTTGGGAACCTTCAAAATCTTCTCTTCTAGCTGTTTGAAAATGTACAATAAATTATTGCTACCTAAAGTCACCCCACTGTGCTAAAGAACGCTAGAACTTATTCCTCCAGTTTAGTGGTAATTTGTATCCCCAACTCAAACGTTCTTTAACTGTCTCTTCCTGAGATCTGTTCCAGCCTGTAACACCCAGAATTCTACTCTTTATTTCTATGAGAGCAATTTTAATTCCCAGATATGAGTGAGAACATACAGTATTTACCTCTCTGTGTCTGGCTTTATTTTTACGTAATATAATATCCTCAAGAATCATCCATGTTGGTATGAATGACAGGATTTCATTTTTTGTGCATGGCCAAATAGTATTCCATTGGGTATATACACCACATTTTCTTTATCTATTCATCTGTTGATGGACACCTGTGTTGATTTTATATTTACCTTATTGTGAATAATATTGCAATAAACATGGGAGTGTGGATATCTTTTTAGCATACTGATTTCCTTTTCTTTGGATATATGCCCAGTGGTATGATTACTGGATTATATGGCAGTTCTATTTATAGTTTATGGAGGAACCTTCATACTATTTTCCATAACCACTGTACTAATTTTCATTCCTAACAAAGGCGTATAAGAGCTCTTTTCTCTGCATCCTTGCCAGCATTTATAAATTTTTTGTTTTTGATAATTGACATTATAACTGGGGTAAGTTGATATCTCACTGTGGTTTTGAAAGGCATTCCTCTGATGATGTTGAGTGAAATTGAGCATTTTAACATTTATTGGCTATAGTTTATCTTCTTTTGAGACATGTTCATTCAGATTATTTGTCTCTCTTTAAATTGGATTATATTGTTTTTTTTGGTTTAGTTTCTGTTTTGCTATTGAGTTGTTTGAATTTCTTCTGTCAGATAAATAGTTTGCAAATATTTTTCCCATTATGCTGATTATCTCTTCACTCTGTTGATTATTTCCTTTGCTGTGCAGAAGCTTTTTAGTTTGATATAATCCCATTTGTCTATTTTTGCTTCTGCTGCCTCTGCTTTTGAGGTCTTATCTATAAAATCTTTCTTTGAACCAATGTCTTAAAGCACTTACCCTTTGTTTTCTCCTAGTAGTTTAATGGAATCAGGTCTTATATTAAGGCTTTTGTTGTTGTTGTTGTTGTTGTTGTTGTTGTTGTAGTCTTGCTCTGCTGCCCAGGCTTCAGTACAGTGGTGCAAACTCATCTTATTTCAACCTGCACCTCCCAGGATCAAGCAGTTCTGCTGCCTTAGCCTCCCAAGTAATTGGGATTAAAGGTGTGCACCACCACACCCAGTTAATTTTTGTATTTTTAGTAGAGATGGGATTTCACTATGTTGGCCAGCCTAGTCTTGAATTCCTGACCTCAAGTGAGCTGCCTTCCTCAGACTTCCAAACTCCTGGGATTACAGGTGTGACCCACTGTGCTCAGCCTTACTTTCGATTTTTATTCCATTTTGAGTTTATTTTTGTAGATGGTGAGAAAGAGGAGTCAAGTTTCATTCTTATGCATATGAATATTCAATTTCTCAGCACCATTTATTGAAAGTCTGTTCTTTCCCTGACATATGTACTTGGCATCTTTGTCAAAAGTCATTTGGCTGTAAATATATGGATTTATTTTTGAGTTTACTGTTCTATTAATTTACAGGTCTTTTTGATGTCAGTACCATGCTGTCTTGGTTAATATAGCTTTGTAATACATTTTAAGGTCAAGTATTATACATTATGCTTCCAGCTTTGTTTTCTTTTTGTCAGGATTGCTATTGGCTATTTGATTTCTTTTGCAGTTTCTTATAAGAATTAGGATTGTTTTGTCTTAATTTCTGTGAAGAATGTCATTGATATTTTGATAGAGATTGTACTAAATCTGTGTATCATTTTGGGGGTAATATGAATGAATATTTCAACAATATTCATTCTGCCCATCCACGAATCTACTGTTAAACCTCATTTGCTATGATAACAGGCCTACTTTTATAAGGATGAGAGGCCATAGTGACTGCAGCCTAGTAATCTCAGAAAAGGCCATCCTAGAAAAGCCAGCACCCAGGTTGGCTTAGTAGCTGAGCATTGATACACGAGCAAGTCCAGCCAAAATGAGATGAACAGCAGGTTCATGAACTAAGTGTGCCCAGTGTTTTAACCCATGGGATTTTGGAATACATCATTACATAGCAATGTCTAACTGATTGATACAATACCTTACTTAGAATAAAATCAAAATGCTTTCCTTTATTTTCAAGCCTTTACAAGACTTGGCTTTTGTTACCTCTCCTAGCTGTAATATAATACCTCTTCCCTTTAATCACTATGTTCCTGACCCACTGGCCCCTTGCAGCTTTCCAAGAATAGCAGGTCCTTCTGTTTTGTCTGGAAGATTTGTCTTCATATATGAACATGTCTTACTCTCTTTAATACAAGGTTCTGTTTCGATGTCAACTGCTCTAAAAGACTTCAAATTGATCGTATTATCCATAATGGCAGCACATCTCTTGACCATTGTATCTAAAATGGAAGCACACCTCTATCTTGCTTCATTCTTTTAATATTTCTTCACTTTTATAATGGAATCTATTGTATTTGTCATTACACTATATGCCTATTTATTTATCTATTTATTCTGTTGTTTCTCTTCTTTGTTGGTACTTAAGGTCCATGGGGGCAAGAATGTTGTCTTTTGTACTAATATTTCTTTTGTGCCTCAAGGAGAGTCTAGCATATATGTGCTTAATGTATGCTTATTGAATAAATGAATTATAAATAAATAAACTTGCTTCAAGTCAGAATCTAGTCTACTATTATAGAATAAACTCAAGTCCCTCTTCTAGTCAATCTTGGAATTGTTGAAAGAAAATATAGTTATTTTGTTTAAGATAGCCATAGGCAATTTTATTTGGCATATGATGTATTTCTCTCCTGGCATAATACCAAATCTTTACTTGAATCAAATGTTCCTGACCAAAATAAACTCAGAAAGAAAGATTGCCAAAAGTATTTTATGTACTTCTAAGATTACTATAACATCATAAGTACTCTTCAATCAAGTTTATAGCTTATTCCTGACGTATTCCTATACATTTATATCCATATGACTGGGAGTGGAAAGATGAGATAAAAATGGGGGTGTTGAAGTGTTATGTAAATGATAGAGTTTAGATTTTCCATATCCAACTGTATGTTTGCGCTTAGAAAATAATAATCTTTATTATCTACAATAAATACTAAAGAAACTTTGTGTTTAACTTAATATTCTTCACCTTTCTCACGTAGTTCTGTAATTACAGAGGTGCAAATTTCAGAGGCAAATTTGCTCAACAAAGAAATTCTAAATAAACTAACTGAAAATTAAATTTTTAAAGGAGGACCAATTTATAAATATTTGAACACTCAAAAACCATCTAAAAATCTCAGTCCTGCTTTGGATATAAGCATAGAATGAAGAGGGCAAAAATTCTTCTTATTTTATTTTTATATAACAGATATAAAACCATTACTGTGTCGCAGATAATATTCTAATGACTTTACATATTGTGATGTAATGTTCCATTTACTTGTTGCTACATAACAAAATTCTCCACAAATCAGTGGAATTTGTATTATGTACATGATTCAGAATTTCAACATGCTATAATCGAAATGGCTCATAATCTCTGCTCCATGACACCTGGGATGTCTCAGAGATGTGAAAATGGATACAACAACCCAGTTAGGAACATACATTGTGGGGCTTTTTTTCTCCACAATGCATCTCCTGAGGATGAAGTATTCCATATATGTCTTTCACTTACTTTTCTGCTACTTAGAATAAAATTGCAGGAATACCTGGGTACTAAGCAGCATTGTTCTTTCTCCAGGGAGTCATTCTACATTACTAGTTTGGAATTTTTAATCCGATGGCAATCGCAACAAGGCTAAACTTTGTATCTAGTGTCATGCTTCTTACAGAATGGTGATTTGAGAGACAGTAAGTGTTAAATAATAGACTGGAAAGGTCTGGGTCTAGAACTTTTCAAAGCCTTAACTTCCACCATGTTCCACTGACCAAAATTGTCATAGATCCCACTCATATTTAAAGGGAGGCACAATAGAGCTTTCTCTATTTTAAAAAATCATTAAAAAACTCGTAGTTTTGATTTGTATTTCCCTGATGATCACTATAGTGAGCATTTTTTTCATATGTTTGTTGGCCATTTGTATATCTCCTCTTAAGAATTGTCAATTCATGTTCTTAGCTCACTTTTTGATGGGATTGCTTGTTTTTTTTTCTTGCTGATTTGTTTGAATTTATTGTAGATTCTACATATTAGTACTTTGTCAGGTGTCTAGACTGTGAACATTTTCTCCTTCTCTGTGGGTTTCTGTTTACTGTTGATGTCTTTTTTTTTGCCACACAAAGCTCTTTAGCTAAGTCCTTGTTATTTATATTTTTTTGTTGTTGCATTCACTTTTGGTTTCTTGGTATGAAATCCTTGCCTAAGGTCTAGAAGGAGTTTTCCAATGTTATCTTCCAGAATTTCTATAGTTTCAGGTCTTAGATTTAAAGCCTTGATCCACCTTGAATTGATTTTTTTTAATAAGTTGAAAGGAGGATCCAGTTTCATTCTCCTATATGTGGCTTGCCAATTCTCCCAGGACCATTTGTTGAAAAGGGTGTCTTTTCCCATTTTATGTTTTTGTTTGCTTTGTCTAAGATCAGTTGGCTGAGAGTATTGGATTTATTTCTTGGTGCTCTATGCTATTCCACTGGTTTATGTGCCTATTTGTAAACCAGTACCATGCTGTTTTGCTGACTATGGCCTTAATGTATTGTTTGAAATAAGGTAATGTGATGTCTCCAGATTTGTTCTTTTTCCTTAGTCTTGCTTTGGCCATGCAGGCTCTTTTTTGCTTCCATATGAATTCTGGATTGCTTTTTTCTAATTCTGTGAAGAATGATGGTGGTATTTTGATGGAAATTGCACTAAAAGTATAAACTGCTTTTGGTACTATGATCATTTTTACAATATTGATTCTACCTATCCATGAGCATGAAATGTGTTCCATTTGTTTTTGTCATCTATAATTTCTTTTACAATTGTTTTGTAGTTTTCCTTGTAGAGGTATTTTACCTCTTTGTTTAGGTATATTCCCAATTATATTACTATTTGCAGCTATTGTGAAAGTGGTTGAGTTCTTGATTTGATTATCAGCTTGGTTGATGTTGGTGTATAGTAGAGCTCCTGATTTGTGTACATTGATTTTGTATCCTGAAACTTTGCTGAATTCACTTACCAGTTTTAGGAGCTTTTTGGAGTAGTTTTCTCTAGATAAACAATCATATCATCAGCAAACCATGACAGTTTGATTTCTCTTTACTTATAGGAATGCCCTTTATTTCTTTCTCTGATTGCTCTGGCTAGGACTTCTAGGATGATGTTAAAGAGCAGTGGAGAGAGTGGGAATCCTTGTAGAATCCTTGTCTTTTTCCAATTCTTAGAAGAAATGCTTTTGACTTTTCCCCATTCAGTATTATGTTGGCTGTAGACTTTTATAGATGTCTTTTATTAAATTGAGATATGTCCCTTCTATGCT
>CM052656.1:117052634-117064933 GCA_028533165.1 Leontopithecus rosalia | reverse complement strand
TATATATATATATATATATATATATATATATATATATATATATGTTGTTGGATTAAGTTTGCTAGTATTTTGTTAAGGATTGTAGCATCTATGTTTTCATAGATACTGATCCATAGTTTTCTTTTTGGGCTATATAGTTTCCTGGTTTTGGTATTAGCTATAATCAAAAAATAAAATATTAATATATGTTGGCTTGGATGTGGTGAAAGGGAGCACTTCTACACTGCTGGTGGGAATTTAAACTAGTACAACCACTATGAAAAACAGTGTGGAGATTCCTTAAAAATCTAAAAGTAGACTGCCGTTTGATCTAGCAATGCCACTGCTGGGTAGCTACTCAGAGGAAAAGAAGTCATTACATAAAGAAGATAATAGTCCTTTGTCAGAATACCAGAATACCACATTGAGAAACCATTGTACACCAGTTAGAATGGCAATTATTTTAAAAAATCAGGAGACAACAGATGCTGGAGAGGACGCGGAGAAATAGGAATGCTTTTACACTGTTTGTGGGAGTTTAAATTAGTTCAACCATTGTGGAAGGCAGTGTGGCAATTTCTCAAGGATCTAGAAATAGAAATACCATATATATATGATATAATACTTCTTATAAGTAGTATATGTGATATTATATATTATATATATTGTACATAATTATATATTATACATTATATATTATATATGATGTTATATATTATATGTATGATCGAATATATATATATATATATGTGTGATAGAATACTTACTCAGGTATAATAAAGAATGAATTAATGGCATTCTCGGCAACCTGGATGAGATTGGAGACTATTATTCTATGCGAAGTAAGTCAAGAATGGAAAGCCAAACATCTTATGTTCTCACTCATTAGTGGAAGCTAAGCTATGAGGATGCAATGACATATGAAGGACAGAGTGGACTTTAGGGACTCAGGAGGAAAGGGTGGGAAGGGGGTCAGGGATAAAAAACCATAAATTGGGTTCAGTGCACACTGCTCAGGTGATGGGTGCACCAAAATCTCACAAATCAACACTGAATAACTTATTCATGTAACCAAACCACCGGTTCCCCAATAACCTATGGAAATAAAATAATCATTTAAAAAATTCACAACTTTTTACAGTCTCATGCTCTACCAGCTGGACTAATTGAAAAATTTTAATACTCCAGACTTTGCCCTCTAGTCACATATTATTTACAATTTTTTTTCTCATAAATAATACATGGACATTCTCTTAAAATGCCAGAAGACTTATTCTATTATAATATCAGATTCAGATTCATCGTCCAAGAATTTATCTAAATAAATTCCTGATGCTAATGAAGAACACTGTGTATAGTTTTCTCAATCTCAAGACCAGTGAACTCACACTCAACATATAATGGTGCAAAAGAAATAAAACAATTTTAATATATACTCCCATTCACAAAAGGGAAAGTGAAAAATCTCACTCATTGTAGTCACTGACCCATGACAATTATGAAATTCACCTGGGCCTGTAATGTCAATGCTTTGTTTAAAGTCTCTTATTAGGCCTCCTGGGAAAAAGAAATTACCACATCTCTTTACTATGTCTTCCAAATTCTGGATTATTCCCTCTGAAACATCTTTCTTTTTCCATAAGAAATAGCCTGTTTAACACTGAGTACTTCTCTCATTCTGCTTTCTGTCTATGGAAGATTGAGGGTCAATAGGCCATTTTTAAATTCGTGTTACTGCTGCCCCTTTTGAAGTTGATGCATAATTCATAAAAAAAAATTGGGGTACTGGGCACAGTGGCTCATGCCTGTAACCCCAGCACTTTGGGAGGTTGAGGCGGATGGATCACCTGAGATTGGGAAGTCAAGACTAACCTGGCCAACATAGTGAAACCACATCTCTACCAAAAATACAAAAATTAGCCTGGTATGGTGGTGAGTGCCTGTAATCCCAGCTGGGAGGCCAAGGAAAGAGAATCTTGAACCCAAAAGGCAGAGGTTGCAGTAAGCCGAGATCACACCACTGCACTCAAGCCTGCATGACAGAGTCAGACTCTGTCTCAAAAAAAAAATTGTGAACATCTTGTGTTTTAAATTCTTATCTGTTTAATAATCACACCCGAAAAAAAATTTCAAGATAGGGCTATATGCTACCTTAAACCTGGTATGAGTCTGTTAAAAAATGGATTTAAGATTCTGAAGATCTTAACAGATTCTTAGAAAAATTGAATATAATTAAACTAAAGAGCCTCTGCACAGCAAAAGAAACTATCATTAGAGTGAACTGGCAACCAACAGAATGGGAAAAAATTTTTTGCAATCTACTCATCTGACAAAGGGCTGATATACAGAATTGACAAAGAACTTAAACAAATTTACAAGAAAAAACAAACAACCCCATCAAAAAGTGGGTAAAGGATAAGAACAGATGCTTCTCAAAATAAGACATTTATGCAGCCAATGAACATATGAAAAAATAGCTCATCATCACTGGTCATTACAGAAATGCAAATCAAAACCACATTAGATACCATCACACACCAATTAGAATGGTGATCATTAAAAAAATTGGGAGAAAACAGATGTTGGAGAGGATGTGGAGAAATAGGAACACTTTTACACTGCTGGTGGGAGTGTAAATTAGTGCAACCATTGTGGAAGACAGCGTGGAAATTTCTCAAGGATCTAGAAATAGAAATGTCATTTGACCTAGCAAGTCCATTACTGGCTATATATCCTCCAAATTATAAATCATTCTATTATAAAGACACATGCATACATGTTTATTGTGGCACTGTTCACAATAGCGTAGACTTGGAACCAACCCAAATGCCCATTGATGATAGACTGGATAAAGAAAATGTGGCACATAGACACCATGGAATACTATGCAGCCATCAAAAAAGATGAGTTCATGTCCTTAGCAGGGTCATGGATGAAGCTGGAACCTGTCATTCTCAGCAAACTGACACAAGAACAGCAAACCAAACATCACATGTTCTCACTCATAAGTGAGTGTTGAACAATGAGAACACATGGACACAGGGAGGGGAACATCACACATCGAGACCTGTTGGCCATTGGGGAGGGGCTAGGGGAGGGGTAGCAGAGTGTTGGGGGATTGGGGAGGGATAGCATTAGGAGAAATACCTAATGTAGATGACGGGGTGGTGGATGCAGCAAACCACTCTGGCACGTGTATGCGTATGTAACAGACCTGCACATTCTGCACATGTACCCCAGAACTTAAAGTATAACAATAAATATATAAATGTAATCTTAACCGAGACTCAGTGGTGAGGTTCTGTTAGGTTTTCCTTTAAGATTCTTACAGGATTTTTGTATGGCTAAAATGGTTTATGAATGGACACTATAGCTTTCTCAGCACTTGCAAAGGATTAGAAAATTTCACTTTTAATCTATTTTAACTCCCATTAAGACCATATTTTATTACCATAGATTTGATTTTTGCCCTGCGATCTTCTTCATTCAAGAACCATTTTGCTATCTGAAAAAATTGTTAGGCCTTATTTACTTTTTCTAAATTCTACTTAAGAATCCAATAATTTCTTTTAGTACATTTTCTATTCCCTTTGCTCATACAAAGAAAAGAGTGATATTTTGCATATTCTGCCTGGAAATTTTCTCAGCCATATCCACAAGTTTATAAGGTGTGCTCTTTATTTTCCAGGTTTTCACAGAAGACGATATTGCTAATCTGCCACTATACAACAAGTCTCAGCTTTCTTTTCACCTTTTAATATCTTTTTATAAATAAACTTCATGTTTTAGCATAGTTTCAGACTTACAGAAAAGTTAGAGAGTTGCCTAGATCCCTCACCCAGTTTCCCCTATAATTAATGTCTTACATTACTGGGGTACATTTGTTATAACTAAAGAACCAATATCGGTGTATTTCTATTAACCAAACATAACATTTTATATGAATTTTACTAGTGTTCCTTTGGTCTGTTTTTCTGTTTTAAGATACTGTCCACGATTTCTGAAGTACTCTGTGAAGGCAAGTCCTCTAAAGTGCACTTTTTTTTTTTTGAGATGGATTTTCGCTCTTGTTGCCCAGGCTGGAGTGCAATGGCACAATTTCCGCTCACTTCAACCTCTGCCTCCCCGGTTCAAGCAATTCTGCTGCCTCAGCCTCTGGAGTAGCTGGGATGACAGGCATGCACCACCATGCCCAGCTAAGTTTTACATTTTTAGTAGAGACGGGGTTTCACCATGTTGGTCAGGCTGGTCTTAAACTCCTGACCTCAGGTGATCCACCTGCCTTGGTCTCCCAAAGTGCTGAGATTACAGGCGTGAACCACCAGGCCCGGCCAAAGTGCACAATTTTTTTGATTTGGACTCTTTAGCCCCTACCTAGTGTCTGCTATTTTAAAATAATTAAATATTTGTTGAAATAAACCACACAGATAAAACAATTATTCCAGCATATTTTCTGGCCCTGAAACATCGAAATGCATTATGTCTCAAAGCTGAATAGCCAGAGAAATAATAACGAATTTGTGGGCGGCAGTATTAAGCATTGAAGTTCATTTGCTTATGCTTCTTATGAATATGACTGTGAATCATCATAGTAAATAAACCAGAAATTAATAATTTTCTGAAATTATTAATTGCATGTGCTTGTGCATGTCTCTCTGTTTCTCTCAAGTTTCTTTATTAGCTTGTCCTTGGTTGGCTGTAATTAAGAAACTAATCCACTAGAGGCATGCTCAGTTTCTTCTGACCGCTCTAATGTATCATTTTCATTTTTGTTCTTTTAATTATATTTCTTCCACTAGATTTCTACAACTACAAGCCAGAAAGGTGAAAGTTTAATAAACACGTAACCACCCTGTTAAAGTCTAGCATATAATGGAACCTATGTTAAGCTCAGTCCTTGCTAGTTAAGAAAAGAGATGGAAGAAGAGCAAATCAATTTTGCTTTCCAACACTGTGAAGATGATTTTTAGGAGTACTTAAGAACTAAAAGAAGAAAAGTGATTGATAAGGTAATTAAATGATAAAAAGTATCAGACAAGCATGCAGAAAAAGTACAAATGAGGAAAATCATCAAGTATGCGTGTTCTAAAAAATTACAGTATCAAGTCATATAAATTATAATTCTTGAAACAGAAAAGAAATCTGTTCCTTGCCTGTAATTTTTTAAATGCTCTTTTTAGGGGACAATCACTGTAGTTATGGTTTCTCTTTCTCTAAATTTCTCCTTCCCTTCCATTAGTGTCATGATTTTGAATAAGGTATTTTCTTCACCATCCATGCAGTGTTTTTCCATTTGGTTTTATGACTATTGTTCGGAAACTTTAAAAATATTAATATTGATAATTATCAATTTCTTTTGTTTTTCATAATTTTCTTTGCAATTATTACAGGTATTATGCAAACTAACCACATTATTATGGAGCAATGTATAGCCTCACATGTACTAGACAAAAAAAATTAATAGTTGTTACAGATAATTGGCATTGGATTAGGATGGTATTTCATATCTAGGTGAACCCAAGACTTTGCAGTTTTATTAGGATAGTCTATGCTGTTGAGCCTCAGTGACTAAATCAGTGATATTAAATTAACTTTGTAGAATGTAAGTCTTTCAGGTTACTAGAGCATTATTTAGAAATTTGCTTTTCTAGAAGCAAAAACTTTAATATTGCCTAACAGTTTAAGCTATTAATATAATTATTAAATAAGGCACTGGCCTTTAGTAACTCTATTCATGTTGTATGAATACCTTGAAACCTCCTTGACCTGCTTGCTTACATGTCACCTTGTCAATGAGATTTACCTGACCACTTTATTTAAAATTACCGTCTGCTCCCTATCAAGACTTCTATTGCCTTTTCTTGATCGCTATTTTTCTAATTAATTTGCCACCTTATAATATGCTACATAATTTCATCTTGTTTATATATATATATATATATATATGTGTGTGTGTGTGTGTGTGTATGTGTGAGTGTGTGCGTGTGTGTGTGTATCTAATTAGAATGAATGCTAGTAGACTTTCAATATATTTATTAGATACAGAAAAGACTAAAGAATAGATGGATTAATGAAAAAAATAGAATAATATTCAGTTTAGAAAGTTTCTCTATTTTCAAAGGTAAAAATAGCAGAGCTAATTATTCTAATTGTATCTTTCTGGTTCCAAAGCCCATGATTTTAAATACAATAAGTGCACTAAGTTTAAATGCCTGTCCTAGGTTTTGGAAGTACAAAGACAGAACATAGTAATTACACACAGGAGTTTGCATCACACAGAAGAATTAAACAACAGTGATAATTGTGTATTAAATGTTTTATAATAAAGTCTCCCTGGGATTACAGGGAAAAATAATATTTATATTGAGTCTTTAAAGATTAGGGTTTTTCTGGCTATTTGCAGTGTATATGAAAAGGGGAATGGTATTTTCAAAAATATTACTGAAAGAGTGAGACCTATTCAGCTATCACCAAAGAGTAGGGTAAGTGGAGAGAATGAGGAGATGACTTTAAGAAAGATAAAGTGTGGTCAGATTCCAAGACCCCTTCCTTCTATTTCAAATATTAATCCAATAATCATAACAAACAAGGCAAATTGAAAAATTTCTCAACCCTAGAATCCTATGTTGCCTCTGTCAACTCACTCTAGGTTTCTGAAGAAAATGACCACATAGCAGGCACACTAAGCAAATTTTCACCTTAATTACCGTAAGACCTTTACCTCAGCCACCAGCTTAACCCTCTGACTGGTTTAGATTTCTGGAAGAACTTTTTTTGATCTGTGTTAGATGTCAGTCCAAGAAACCCATAATATTAAGCATTGATGTGAGGGCCTTCTTGGCAGCCCTCAGCGTAAATCTTAACTGGAAATTCCGCAAATAGTGTCTTTCCACGCTAGTGATAAAGACGGCAAGTTTACAAAAAAGGGAGAGAATGGAATTAAGATTTTCGTAAGACTAAGTCCCAAGGCGAATGTGATCTAACCTGTCTTCTTCAGGACTCTGTCATATGTGTAACCACCTGAGAGTCTTCTCCTGGCACTAGCGGGCAGAATGGGGAGTCTTCAAGAGATCAGATTTCCCACCAGGAACAATAGCCCCAGCAACAGGTAGTGAAAGAATCTGTCTTCAACTCATTTAATGAGGAATGCAGCAAAGAGAATCCTCAATTTATTTTTCCCAAGAAATTAAATAATATAAAGCTATTAAAGCATTTTGAACAGAAGGATGACATCTGATATTCATTTTACGAATATAGACGGAAGGGGAAGGGGAAGATTCATGTTAATCTGGACATTTTGAGACTAGTTTGCTGTGATTTAACTTGATAAAAATCTAAATATAGTCAAACAATGAGGAAGAGAAGGAGATAAATCTGAGAGAGAAGGTCAGAACTCCACCCCCACCCCCACCCCCACCCCGCATACATAAAAAGAAGCAGCACAGGACAGTTTGGATTACGCAAGCTCTGTGAGAGTAGGAATATCAGATAATTCTCAGATTTCTCGCTTGACAACCAGAATTACTGGAAAACCAAATTCAGTTGCGTATCTTTAGGGGAAAGAAAAATTCTCTATACCAGCAACAGTTAATGCCTTATAGGGACTAGTACTTTGTCAGGTCCCTCCAAAAGAAAAAAAAAAAAAAAAAACCCAAACCTTTCTGATGAACTAATTTCTTTGAATGAGGAAATCAGCTCCCAGTTAAATAATAAAATAATTATGTTGTGAAACATATTGGCCAATCTACTAATTTCCGGAGCATCATTAGGCATTAGTTGGTTGCCACACAGCTACATGTTCCGGTTGAGAAGCTTCTCTCATGCTTAGCATGGATTAGCTTTTTGACATCTTTGGGGAGCTTCTTTTATTATTTAAGCTTCTATTTAACAGACTGTGGTAATTTTACCTTAAGAGATGTAAAAAAAAGTAAATTAGATTAAATGATTAAATTATGTTAGAAAATTGACATGATTCATTTGGATTTAAATGACAGCACACTCCAATTATTTCATGGTTGGATATAAATATTTGCTAATTTTCTCATGTGGATAATTGTAATATTTTAATAGTTATTCTTACAGTTTGAAGATAAATTACCAATTCATGTGCGTGCTTTAATTTTTAAATTAATTTTGAGTATAATTTGGTGTATCCTTTTGAATTTCAGGTTTTTTGAAGCTGAGGAAAATGCCATTTAAACATGAATGCTGCATCCATTCTGATGGTTTTGGATTATTTGGGAGAAGGGTGTCTTAAATGTATAGGTTGAATTTAATAAGAAAGATGGCTACTTTCTTCTCTGTATTCTTGGTCATTTGCCAAGACAGCAAAGTTATTAAAAGTGAGCCGCAATAATCAGTCTTGAACTTAGTCTCTGGGTTTGCACTTACAAGTTGTGTGTAGCAAACAAATTGTTCTTGTAGCATGCTTTTAGCTGCAAGTAACAAAATACAAATTCAAAAAGTGTTATTTATTTTAAAAATGTATTATCTTGGCTGGGCACTGTGGCTCAAGCCTGTAATCCCAGCACTTCAGGAGGCCGAGGCAGGTGGGTCACGAGGTGAAGAGATTGAGACCATCCTGGTCAACAAGGTGAAACCCCGTCTCTACTAAAAATACAAAAATTAGCTGGGCATGGTGGCGCATGCCTGTAATACCAGCTACTCAGGAGGCTGAGGCAGGAGAATTGCCTGAACCCAGATGGCGGAGGTTGCAGTGAGCCGAGATCGTGCCATTACACTCCAGCCTGGGTAACAAGCGCGAAACTCCATCTCAAAAAAAAAAAAAAGTGTTATCTTACATAACTTAGGATTCCACTGCTAGGTTGATCTCCAGACACAGAGGTGCCCCATTCCCTGCTTCTTATGTCTCTTCAACTATACCCTTAAATTTTCCTAACAAATCCCTGCAGTCTTTTGAGTAGTTCAGTGATTTCCCTAAGATCCAATAGGCTTCCTGTCCCTTAGGATAAGAAAACATAAAGCTCCACTTACTGCTGGCAGCCCCCTTATAACCACAAAGGAACCAGGCTTAGCATGAGGCCAACACTGAAATCTGTGTAGACAAGTGACAGGAAGACCTTGGCTTCTCGAGGACACCATTGAGCTGCTCATTAAGCATACCTAGAGAATTTTGTGTCTCCATACTTCTGGTTATATGAGATAGTCTATTTCTTTATGATCAAGTCAACGTGAAGTCTGGAATGCTTATGTCTTACAGCTGAATACTGCTACCAACAAATATTAAGTGGCAGATCCAGAAATCAAAACCCAAGTCTATTTAATACTTGTTTTACTTTAACTATACGACATGACATGTTCTATAAACTATGATTAGAAAAACAGAGAACCAAATAAAAGCTTAGCCCCAGATATTTATTTCTTCTGGTTGATTAGCCATCTTTGGGCACACACCACACTTAAGCCAGAATGAGTCAGCAAAGGAATTCCGTTAAGCACTTGTTCTAGACTAAATAACATTCAGCTCCTGGAACTTTGCGATAAGGTGACCTTTTTTTTTTAAATATCTGGTGATGTGTAAGATAAATGGATTGTTTTTCCACGTAATGGAGTTCTGTTGGAAAAATAAAAAAGGAGTGGATATGGTATATTGGGGAGGTAACCAATATTATCCAGTATGATGTGTAATCCTGGACTAATTATTAAAATTATCTCAGTATTATTGTTAATATTCGTGTTAGCATTATAAAATGGAGACAATAACAACCTATTTATTATGGTTCTTGTGTTGATAAAAAGAAATGATGCATATAAAATACTCAATTCAGGTGCATTCTGAAACTTCAGTCACTGTTAGTAATTATTACCTTTTTTTGTTTATTGCCCTCAACATTCTGAAGGAAACTTCATTTTGTGTAGCTGTGTTAGATTTCCCCAGATTCACTTTCCATACTTGGTCATCCTTCTCTGGAACCTAGAATTTTGGCCCATATCACCTATCTCATTGAATTTCCTTGTCTGGTAGTTCTGGCTCAATTAGCACTGACAGGAGAGCAGAGGAAGACAGGAAAGGGAACTCAGGCTGTTTGTTCCCCAAGTCTCCCCTTTGAGTTTCATGAATCGACTGCCTCGGTCTGTAAAACTCACAGATCCCCTCTGAACAGTCTCAACACAGAGTAACCTGTAACCTCAGACTTCTAGTTATACAAGATAATTAATTTCTTCATAGTCACCCTGTTTTCCTGACTCTGACCACAGGTTGTTTTAGCTGTCTGTCAGTCACCTTGTTACATGACTATGTTATGTCCTATTGATTTTCTTACACTTGAATATATTTTGCCTCACTAAACTCTCCTCAAACTACCAATTTGAGTAGATACTACATCCATTGCTGGGACCCTGACTAGTGCTGTCACTGATATTATTTTTCATTTATTTTTTCTTGAGATGGAGTCTTGCTCTGTCGCCCAGGCTGGAGTGCAGTGGCGCAATCTCAATTTACTGCAACCTCTGCTTCCCGGGTTCAAGGGATTCCCCTACCTCGGACTCCTGAGTAGCTAGAATTATAGGTGTGCACCGCTTTGCCCAGATAATTTTTGTATTTTTAGTAGAGATGGGGTTTGACTAGGCTGGCCATACCTGAACCCCTGTCTTCATGATCCACCCAGCTCGGTCTCCCAAAGTGCTGGGATTACAGGCATGAGCCACCTCTCCCGGCCTACTTTTTTTTTTTTCAATTTTCTAAAAGTCAGTTCTCCTTTTACTGCTACTAATTGTAACTTAAATCTTCATATTGCATGTTTGAGGCTTTTGGGTTTTTTTGCAATTTTTCTTTATCCCAGACCAATTGTCATCTCCATGTCTTGTCTTTCTGCAGCTCCTTGTAGCTCTTTCAAGAGGCTATATTTTCTTCCATATTCTTGAGATCGTTCTTTAAAAATTTTAAAAACGTTTTCTAGTTTTTATTTGACCCTTCCTCAGAATTCTGAGAAAATAATATTCTTTTAGCTTGTTGACATACATTTTAACAGACCTAATGGATGTACGTGTGCCTTGATTTTGGTCACCAATACGTGGTTTAAGAAACCACTTCTACAGTTTCAGAAATTTCCCACAGTGAGCTTTATCTTTCAAAAAAATTTACTGAAAGCTCATATCTCCAACCTGCCTGGCAGACTTGGCAGAGGTGTGTAATACAATCTCTAATGGCTAAATGAGGCTGTAGGATTTACCCAAAATCTATTTCTGGTAAGAATGCCAGCAGCAGCGTCTGGCTTCTAGGTAGCAGCCATAAAGATTAGAGCCCAGCACCAGTCACTCAAAATATAATCTTTATGGCCAGTTACAGTTAGTGGGGTCTTCACTGGAGCAGTCCAAGGATCTAGCAGGAATTGGCTCTTGGGTGAAAATTCACCAAGCTGACTCCAGCTCTTTCGGAGATTCTTTTTTTTTTTTTTGAGACAGAGTTTCTCTCTTGTTACCCAGGCTGTAGTGCAATGGTGCGATCTCGGCTCACCACAACCTCCGCCTCCTGGGTTCAGGCAATTCTCCTGCCTCAGCCTCCTGAGTAGCTGGGATTATAGGCACGCGCCACCATGCCCAGCTAATTTTTTGTATTTTTAGTAGAGACGGGGTTTCACCATTTCGACCAGGATGGTCTCTATCTCTTGACCTCGTGATCCACCCACCTCGGCCTCCCAAAGTGCTGGGATTACAGGCGTGAGCCACCACGCCTGGCCTCTTTTGGAGATTCTAAGAACTACTTATTTTTTTTTAATATTTATCTTTTTGTTAAATTGGTTCTTTTGTAATAAACACTAATAATTACCCCAGATCTAAGATTAATCTGTCCCAATAATATTTTTGCCAACAAACACATCATATGGATTTTCTTTGGCTTTACTCATACAAGCTTAAGTGTTAGTAGAATTTAATTTTTGATATTTTTAATCTGATGTCAGATTGGCATGCTTAGCTGTTAGCCCAGTTTCTTCATTACTCCTCTCTGTTGATGAGAATTGAAATATTATTATATCCATCTTCCTGGTCCTCGAACAGACCAAATTAATGGAGTACATTAAAAAGAAAAATTCCCAGGATACATTGATTTGAAGAACCTTTCCTTTCTCCTTCCTACCCTTGAGCATTTTTCTTGGAACCATAATACTAACATGTGCAACCTCTCATATGGCAAACTCTTTGCCTCTCAACCTCAACACTGCACTGCCCACACTGCAGTACCCACACTGCAGTACCCACACTGCAGTATGCACACTGCACTGCACAAACTGCACTGCCCACACTGCAGTGCCACACTGCACTGCCCACCCCACACTGCACTGCCCACACTGCAGTACCAC
>CM052656.1:117034664-117052534 GCA_028533165.1 Leontopithecus rosalia | reverse complement strand
CCACACTGCACTGCCCACCCCACACTGCAGTACCCACACTGCACTGCCCACACTGCAGTGCCACACTGCACTGCCCACCCCACACTGCAGTACCCACACTGCAGTACCCACACTGCGCTGCACACACTGCACTGCCTACACTGCAGTCCTCCCTCTCATCCTTCCAATCCCTGAACATTTTAAAAAATTCTCCTTGTAGTTAAAATGTTGAATAAATAGAAGAAGAACAACACTGACAACAGGCATAAACAAAAGCAAATAGTCTACCTCCTTAAAAAAACTAAACAGAAGTGTCCTATCAACTTTGAGTTGGGCAAGAACTTGTGTTCTTAAAAAGAAAAAAATGGAGACTTGCTAGAGAGCAACGATGAAGTTGTATTTTTTTTTTTTAATGAGACAGAGTTTCACCATGTTGCCTAGGCTAGAGTGCAGTGGTGCAATCTGAGCTCACTGAAACTTCTCCCTCCCTGGTTCGAACGATTCTCCTGCCTCAGCCTCACAAGTAACTGAGATTACAGGCAAGTGCCAAGACACCCAGATTTTTATTTATTTATTTGTATTTAGTAGAGACAAAGTTTTGCCACATTAGTCAGGGTGGTCTTGAACTCCTGACCTCAAATGACCCACCCATCTCTGCCTCCCAAAGTGCTGGGATTGCAGGTGTGAGTCACTGTGTCCAGCCAAGATTGTACTTTTAAATAAATTTCTCCATTCAGTTTAATCTGCCTTGAATTTGTTGAAAATCTCTTATATATTTTAAAGATATATAATATACAAAATATGACTGTATTATGTAATATACATTACATATGGTATGATTTATAAGTATATATTGATTGATGATGAGGATATGTTCTGAGAAAGGCATCATTAGGCAATTTGGTTGTTATATTAGTTATATAAATTGTATAACTATAACTATATATTACAAACCAAAAGGTAAATATAGCCTGCTACACATGTGGGGCACTTCATATGACCACCTACTTCCAGGCTATACACCTGTACAACATGTGACTGAACTGAATACCCTAGGCAATTGTAACATAATGGTATTTGTTTATCTAAACTTGGAAAAGGTGGTGTAAAAATGTAATAGGGCTGGGCATGGTGGCTCACACCTGTGATCCCAGCACTTTGGGAAGCTGAGGTGGGCAGATCACAAGGTCAGGAGATTGAGACCATCCTGGACAACATGGTGAAATCCCATCTCTACTGAAAATACAAAAATTAGCTAGGCATGGTGGTGTGTGCTTGTAATCCCAGCTACTGTGGAGGCTGAGGCAGGAGAATCACTTAAACTAAGGAATCAGAGATTGTGCTACTGCACTCCTCCCTGGTTACAGAGTGAGACTCCCTCTCAAAAAAAACAATGTGGTATTATAATCTTCTATGACCACCATAATCTATACGATCTATCACTGACCAAAAATGTCATGCAGCATATGACTGTACATGCCATATGTTAGTTTTCTAGGATGTCATAATGAATTATCATAATCTGGGGAACGTAACACAGAAATTTATTCTCTCACAGTATGGAAGGCTAGAAGTTTGAAAGCAAGGTATCAGCAGAATGGTCTTCCTGTGGACGGATCCAGGGAAGAATTCTTTTTTACCTCTTATAGCTTAGATGCTTGTAATTTTTGATTTTCTTTGACTGACAGATGCATGACTTCAATCTCTGCCTCAGTCTTCACAGTCTTCTCCTGCATTTGTGTCTCTGTGTCAGAATTTTCTTCACCTTGTGAGTACTAGTCGTATTGGAGTTACCCACATACCCACTTCCAGTCAGTATGATTTTAACTTAATTCTATCTGCACAGACCTTATTTCCAAATAAGAGTCACATTTGAAGGTTCCAGGTGGACATGAATTTTGGAGAAACATTGCTGGACTCAGTAAAGTGTGTAAATTGTGATTTCTACCCTCACTCTTGGCTTCATCTTATTTTCCTACCCTTATTTCTTTTTGCCACAATTCATTCTCAAGCTTTTAATCTTATATAACTGTGAAACATGTATCCTTGTAAGATTCATTACATCCATTTGGTTTTAAAATTTTGAAGATATTAAGATGTGGATAAAAAGTTTTTAAAGTTAATCTTTTCATCTTCCCTCATATTCTTCCAAAATATTAATAGTGAGTCTTACTTTTGGTGGTAAGACACAAAGGGATCTCTTTTTTCTCATATTGGAAGCCATTTGCCAAGTGAATGGCTGCACACCAGGTACCAGGAGATCTTCTAAATATACTATCATTTTATCTGCAAATAGAGGCAGTAAGACTTCTTCTTTTCCTAACTGAATATCCTTTGCTTCTTTTTATCCGTCCCTCTCTATAAGACCCACTAGAAGCAATTTGCCTTCAGCTGGCAAACCCAGTAATATACCTTTACTGTCCTACCTCAAGAGTATATCAACTCTCCAGCTTTGTGTCATAATCTTATTCAGAGAGACCTTGATTGCTTTTTGCTTCTGCAAGATACCACACTGGTCCATTAAGTTGATGACATTATGCTAATTGGATCCAGTGAGCCAGAGGTCGAAACCACACTGGACTTATTAGTGAGACATTTTCTCACTAATTGTGAGAAAATTGATTGGAAAACTGGTGACAAAGAAACTCGGGGGAGAGGTATGGAACTCGCTGAGTGGTCAAAAACTGAAGATATTTGCATCCCTTGTGAATGCTCACCAACGGGTGACCTCAGCAGAGAAGGATTTTAATAGTCAAGTGGATAGGATGACCCGTTCTGTGGGCTCCACTGTCTCTTTCCCCAGCCAGGCCTGTCATTGCCCAGTGAGCCCATGAACAGAGTGGCCATGGTGAAAGGGATGGAGGCTATGGATGGGCTCAGCAACTGACCTGGCTATGGCCGTTGCTGAGTGCCCAATTTGCCAGCAGCAGAGACCAACACTGAGCCCTCGATATGGCACCATTCCTCGGGGTGATCAGGCAGCTACCTGGTGGCAGGTTGATTATATTGGACCTTTTCCATCATGGAAAGGGCAGAGATTTGTCTTCACTAGAAGAGACACTTACTCTGGATATAAGTTTACCTATCCTGCATGCAAGGCTTCTGCCAAGACTGCCTTTCAAGGACTCACAGAATGCCTTATCCACTGTCATGGTATTCCACAAAGCATTGCCTCTGACCAAGGCACTCACTTTATGGCTACAGAAGTGTGGCAGTGGTCTCATACTTATGGAGTTTACCATGTTCTCCATCATCCTGAAGCAGCTGGATTGATAGAATGATGGAATGGCCTTTTGAAGTCAGAATTACAATGCCAACTATGTGACAATACTTTGAAGGGCAGGGGGAAAGTTCTCCAGAAGGCTATGTATGCTCTGAATCAGCATCCAGTATATGGTACAGTTTCTCTCTTAGCCAGAATTCAGGGGAGCAGGAAGTGGTACCACTCACCATCACCGCTAGTGATCCACTCAATAAATTTTTGCTTCCTCTTCCTGAAACATTACATTCTGCTGGCCTGGAGGTCTTAGCTCCAGAGGGAGGAACGCTACCACCGGGAGACACAACAGCGATTCCCTTAAACTGCAACTTAAGATTGCCACTGGAAACTCTGGGCTCCTCTTACCTTTAAGTCAACAGGCTAAGAAGGGAGTTACAGTGTTGGCTGTGGTGACGACCTGGATTATCAAGATAAAATCAGTCTACTATTCCACGATGGAGGTGAGGAAGAGTATGCATGAAATACAGGAGACACATTAGGGCGTCCATAGTATTACCATGCCCTGTGATTAAGGTCAATGGGAAACTACAGCAGCCCATTCCAGGCAGGACTGCAAATCCCCCTGATCCTTCAGGAATGAACGATTGGGTCAGTCCACTAACAAAAAACAGAATGATCTGCTGAGGTTATCGCAGAAGGTAAAGGGAATACAGAATGGGCAGTAGATGAAGGCACTCATCAATACCAGCTATGACCACGTGATGAGTTGCAGAAATGAAGACTAATTATCATTAGTATTTCCTCCTTCTCTTGATAAAAACATGTTTGTGCATGTATACAGTTGTACTAAGAAAATTAATGCATTGTTTTTTTCCTTTATCCTGTGACATAAGATTTATTGACTTCATATCAGCATTAAAGTATTTTTAAATTTATATAAAACTTTAAAAAGTATTTTTAGGGGATTTTTGCATTTTTGGTTGTACGAAGGATAGTTCTGTTATGTTAGGATCTAATTAGAACCTTACCTTTGTCTTTATTTGAAGATTATGTATGACCTCAGGAGATGTGTATGGGTTTAGGTTGACAAGGGGTGGACTTGTGATGATTAGTACTGTCAACTTGACTGGACTGAAGGATGCAAAGTGTTGATCCTGGGTGGGTCTGTGAAGGTGCTGACAAAGGAGATTCACATTTGAGTCAGTGGGCTGCGAGAGGCAGACCCACCCTCAATCGGGTGGGCAACATCTAATCAGCTGCCAGTGAGGTCAGAAGAAAAACTAGGCAGAGAGCTTGGAAAGACTAGACTGGGTTAGCTTCCCACCTACATCTTTCTCTGCTGCTGGCTGCTTTTTTCTCTCAAACATCAAACTCCAGGTTCTTCAGCTTTGAAACCTGGACTGGCTTCCCTGCTCTACAGCGTGCAGAAGGCCTATTGTGGGACCTTGTGATTACATGAGTTAATACTCCTCAATATACTCCTATATATATGTATATATATATACGTATATATATATATATATATATATATATATATATATATGTCTCCATATATATACCCTCACATATATATATCCATGTATATATTCATATATATCCATACTCATCTATCTCCATATATATATCCCCATATATTGTAATATTGGGGTCCAGGGTGCCCTCGGCTCCCCTGAGAGAACATTTCTCCAGGTTCTTGGTCTCCTGCCCTGTCAAGAATGAGAGAGGGGACCACAGCACAGTGCGCAGTAAATGCATGACTCAAAAGTGTTTGTAGAAAGTGATTTATTTAGAGAGAGGAAAAGGAGAAGGAGAGAGAAACAGCGAACTCTCACACTGAGGGAGAGAAAGAAAAGCCGCTCTCACACTGAGTGAGAAGGGTTCACAGAGGGGGAAAAGCAGAGAAGGAAAGCTCCTCTCACACTGAGTGAGAGAATCCAGAAAGATGGAATCCAGGGGAGAAAAGCAGCTTCCACACTGAGTGGAGGGGAATTGAGAGAGAAAGAGAGATGGAATTTGGGAGAGGAAAAGCAGCTTCCACAAGAGAGTGTGGAAGGGGACTCCAGACAGAAAATTCAGGATAGAGAAAAATGGCTTCCATGACAGTGTTTGTGGAAGGAGACTCAAACATGGAGTCTGAAGGGGTGTGGAAGAAGGGGACTTTTAACTTGGGAGGAACCCCACCTTCTCTAAGTCCCTGGGCCAATGAAAGGAGTTCCTTAGAACGTCTGCTGGAGTGACTGACTCTTAGTTTCTTCCTGCACCTGAAAAATTTAAACATAAACCATTAAATCTCCCAGATGGAGAGAGATGGGGGCGCGGGGCATGGCACTGGGAAATTCTTGCCCTTAAAACTATGCCCCCTTGTGGACCCAGAAAGAGAACACCTTTCCTCTCTCTCTCTCTCTCTCTCTCTCTCTCTCTCTATATATATATATATATATATATATATATCCATATATATATCCATATATATATCCCCATATATATATCCATATATATATCCCCATATATATATATCCTCATATATGTATATACACACTATTATTCCTATCTCTCAGAGAACCCTGACTAATGTAGATAGACAGATAGAGAGACAGACAGATACATAGATGGCTTTATAGATAAGAGTAAGTAATCAATACTATAACTACATATATATCTATAGTTATGGCAGATAACTATCTATATAGCATATAGATAGATATCAGAGAAACCAAGTCAGTGTAAGAAAATATTTACATTTGTTGACTGAATGTGAAGAATATATGGGCATATTGCTATACTTTGTACTATTTCTTCAGCTTTTGTGTAAATTTGATTTTTTTCTAAATAAAAAATGATTGAGGAGAATAAAATAAGTAAAGTGAATAGGAAATAACTTGAGTGATCGGAGATGTGTGAAAGATGCCACATTTTCGCTGAATAGTTCTTTGAGAGATTAAAACAAGTATCTTATTTAAACCAATGCATTTCAGCTTAGCATTGAAAAGAATGTTAGCATTTACTTAACTATTATAGATGAAAATTATATTAGTTTGATATAGAGTATCTGGAAAATCATAAAGCAAATATCTGTACTATTAAAAACATAGAAGAATATTTCCTTTAAAACTAGAGCCAGTTATTGCCCTCACTATCACTTTTTCTGCTAAATATTTTAGAGGGATTCTACTTTAGTGAGCAAGAAAAGTAAATAATTAAATGCATAAATATTGAAAAAAATAAACAATACTGTCATTTGTCTACATAAATAGATTGGAGACTTAAGCAAGACAGCTTTATATAATATCATTATACACAAAAAAAAAACATCAATGACATTCAAAAGAACAAAGCACTGGTAAACATTTCATGTTAAAATGACTAGATTTCACCTCCAAGTTGATGAAAATTGGCTCGAGGAGCTGAAGAAATTCTTAGGTATTAAAATTGTTCCAGGGCCTTCAACTTAACTCAATTCTACTTGAAAAAAAGTCTAAAAAGCTCCTTGGAGTGAATCACTTATAAGGAAAAAACAAGGTTGAAAAACACAGGCTTAGAATATGGAATAACAAATGAGTTCTCGGTAGCTTACAACTCAGCCTATGACTGTTTTGCTGAAGCTTCATGTTCTTGCAGGTCAGCTGTGGCACTGTCCCTCATTGTGTTTGTGCTGGAGCTCAGAATGATAGAGCAGCACGTACTTTAAAGTTTACCACTGGAGAGGAAATAGAACACATCACACACCAGCTCTTAAAAAATTCCTGCTCAGAAGTAACATATGTATATATATATATATATATATATATATATATATATATATATACACCAAATGAACAAGCCTGATCTCAAAGATGTAGATAAATATAACCCTTCCTCAAGGAGAATAACAAGCATTTTCAAACAATAATACTATCTACCAAATTAAAAACGAGAGCAAAATATATAATTTTAAATATCAACTGGAAAATAAAAGACCTAGTAGTAAATATTATGAAAAATATTACAGACTTTGACAGATAAAATTTAAAATACCATCAAAAGGTATTACACACAAAATGAATGGCTCTTACAAACGCAATTATCCACAAATTGATACATAGATTTAATTTTGCCTCAATTAAAAGGCATACATACCTGTCTCTAATAATTTGACAAGCTGACTCTAAAAATGGCTACTTCAGAGCAAAATATCAAAAATATCCAAGTAACTCTTGATGAATAATGAGGTGAAAATACTTGCTATGCAAGATATCAAAACTACTTTTAATTAAACCCTATTAAATCAGTAATACGATGTGATCAAAACCTCATCAGCCCATATACAGGCTCTCCTGGTACAACAGAAGTGACCTTTCAGTTTAGTCAGGAAGAGAACAACTACTTGATAAATAGCGTTGGTAAAAGGATCTGTTAGAGGGAAAAAATCCGATTGGTTCACTGCCTCACACCAAACAATGCAATTAATTGTACGTATATGAAGACATGACAGATGAGAAGAAACATTTCTGTAACTATTGAAAGGATATAAAATAATAACTTTAGAACTTTACATTAGAAAATACTTTGTATTACAGATAAAAAAATCATTATGGAAAATATTCATAAATTTACTACATTACAGTTAAGCTTTGTTATTCAGAAAAAGATTCCACCGAGATGATTAAATGACTAGGTACAACCTGGAAGAAGCAACCTGCAAATAGTATAATCAGGAAAAAATTAGTATGCAGAGCATAAACTGTTCTTGCAAATCCATAAGAGGAACAACCTCATTTAAGACTGTGAAAAGACATTTGGGCAAATTGCAGCAGGCATTTCATGGAGGTGGAAATAAGAATGACCAAACATCATAAAAAAGCCATGTAAGTAATAAAGAAATGTCTATTAAGACCACAATTATATCTATGAGACTGAGAAAAATTAAGTCTGTTGACTTTAATATTGGAAAGGATATGGAGCAATAATAGCTTTTACGTACTGCTGATGGATATGAATGATAGAACTGAAAAAGCCAGGTACAAGATTGCTTATATAATCCCTGATGAGACAGGATTGTAATGTTAGTTATGTAATTCTATCATATTACCAACTATCCAATATTCAATCATTCAATTAGTTTTTGTTTCTCTCTATTTTTCTTTGAAATATATACCATTTCATTTTTAATTCTTAGGTTGTTGAATTGCATATTAGAAGAATGTTTGCTTTTTAAAATGTAAAATGAATAGGACTTGGAAATGAAGCTCAAAACTTAGAATTGGATTCTGCCCCAGTTCTTTAGACTACATATGAAGTAGAGGCTTTAGGTGGTCTCATTGCATACTTTGTAATTAAAATACAAGCCTATCTGGTATTTAAGGCAGGTGTGAGCACAAACTGTTAATTGCACTATAAATTCATTCTCTTGCACCTGAAGAGGATTCGTTTGTATGCACATTTTCAAACATATTATAAAAGAATTACCAACATATGCTGTATATTCTGTACTATTAAGTCACAGAACAGGCAGCAGCAATTCACCAATGTGAGTGTGGTGCAGGTGTTAAGTGGCATCACAGATGTGATATGACTGAGGAAATACTGTCATTCAGTGAAGCAGGTAGAATTATTTCCTGGAAACTATTTTCCCAAAGTGTTCTATATAGTGCCAGATCATGCAATTCAAGATATTATAAGGATTGCATTAAAGGAAGACAAATTAAAAGATAAAGAGCAGGAAATTCACCTCCATAAAGTTGGAAGTCACAGTTCTTTCTTGAGGTCTTGAACTTTCTCTTGAACTTTGATAAAAGTTTGATAAACCTGTTTATCACCAGCAAAGCAATCATTTCTCCAGGAGATCTTGATATTAGACGTTTAGATGTTTACACCTATCTATTACATCAAAGCACTTCTCTAGTAAAAAGTAATGAACCCAGAAAATCTTTTACATGGAAAATGTTAAATTCGCTCATTATTTTTAATATGGTATTTATAGTAGGCTGAAATACAGCTAAGCTAGGCTTATAAAAAAGTTAAAAATTCAAATGATTTTGAATCCTTTAAGATTGTGGACTTTAAAAACTAAGATAAGATATTCCTATGACATAAGATTTTGCCCTTTTCAAATTTCATCAGGTCTTAGCCAATGACCTATTAAGACCATAAACTCTTTGTGGAAATTTTGGGACAGAATCCTGTGGACTGCTGTCAATCTCTCTGATGTTGCTTGAGAAATTGCTTTGAGCGAGGGAAACAAATGTTTACTACTAAACCCAGAATTTATTTGATAAAAGTTGTAATGTAACATGACCTTTGCAATTTTTGCAGGAAGACAGTTTTCTGTCAAGGGCCAAAACAAACTTAATAATCAAATAATTGAAAATGTAAGTAAACATAAATAGATAGTAAAGATACAAAAAAGGAAGGTAAACTTTATATGAAGCAAACTACGTCAAAATGAATTTCATGTTAGGGTTTCATGGTTTTATTATTTTTATCATGTCTGTGATGGTTAGTTTTATGTGTCAACTTAGCTGGGCCACAGATATTTGGTCAAACAGTATTTTGGTTGCTTCTGTGAGGGTGTATTTTGGATGAGATTGACAATTCAGTCAGCGGACATTGAGAAGAGCACATTGTGTTCTATGATGTGGGTCGCCCTCATCCAATCAATCAAAAGCCTTAATAGAATAAAGAGTGACTTTCCCTGAGCAAGAGAGACTTCTGCCAGTGGAGGGGACCTTCAGAATTGAATGACCACATTTGCTCTTCCCCAACCACACTGCAGGTTTTGGACTTGTCAGCTTCCATGATTCATGAGCCCATTCCTTAAAATAAATCTTTCTTCTTTATATACACACAGGCACCCTGTTGTTTCTATTTCTATGGAGAATCCTGACTAATCATGTCTAGCTGAAGCAACCCAACCAATTTGATTTGGGTGAGATGACCTCATACAAAGTAAATATGACAAAATTAGTATAAGTATATATGGTATATATAACTATAGAGTGAATTGACATAGGCTGGTCTGTGAGTTTAATATAGATTCAAATACACTACAATGATCCAGGTTCAGAGTTTTCTTCTCCATCAAAAGCCAAGTCACCTCTCTTGATTCTGTATTGAACATGGGCAATCCGTAGCTATACCCCAGATTAAAGTCACCTCTTCATTTGCAGACTTCAATCAAATTACTTAGAGATAGTTATGTAGGAAGAAAATGTTTTTATATGCTTACTAAGCTTTTGAAGCTGTAAGCAAACATGTTTTTAAAAGCGACCACAGCCAGTGCATGTTGGTAATGAGTTACTTCATAAGTCAGACAGAAAAAATTACTAATTATTATGAAATCTGATCTATTTCGCTAACGGGCTTTATAAAAGATGAGAAAAACCACTGACAACACTGCGAGAAAATATTTGTCATCTCTACAAACACCAAAAAATAAAAGTAATAAAATTGTTTAACCATTAGTTAATATATTGACCAGCTCTAGTGAACAAGTCGCCACCTGGGACAATAGAAAAATTTGGTATTTGATTTCTATATGAGTCATAGATAGACCAGTGGTTCAAATCATAAAATAAAATGTTGTTTTTTTTCTATCCCTTCATTGATTCTTCTCCACAGTAATGTTTCTAAGACAGTCATTTCTCATCGCTGTAAAGATATTGGGATACATTATCTCACATTCTTTCCACTTCCAATATCGTAAGGGAAAAGAAGGAATATCTTCTCTGGCCACATCTTGAGTCTCATTGGTTTTGAAAGAATATGTGGTGACTGTCACTTAACCAATTACTCTCGATGATCTCCTACGTTTAAGCTTGGGAACCGTTCTCTGCCAGCCAGGAGTAAAGGCACTTTCTGAAGCACAGGGACTAAGAAATGAAGAGAAATCCTTTCCAAAAGAAAGCTAGGGTAGGGTTTCATGAAGGATAAAGGGATACTGAATTACCATGCACAGAATTTCTATTTGAAACATAATAAAATACACTTACACAATATTATAGCCAAGATGAACGTAATTTATGTTTTTTTAATTCAGAAAACACTTCCAACTAGAATATATACTAATATCATTTCATAAATAACTGCAGAATAGAGGACGACTGATAGGTGTAGAAATATCCTAATAGTTATTTAAAAGTTTAATCAAGTATTAATTGTGTAATAGTAACAAGATAAATAAACTTACCTTTTCTACAAAGAAAATGGGATATACAGGTTTATGAGGACATACATACAGCTCTAAATTTAGGAAAAATCTGGAGTAAGGCAAGGATATTTCATTTCCATAAACATTTGCAGAAACCTAACATGCACTAGGCACAGTGTTAAATGTCAGAAGTATAATCGTCATCTGCTAGAAATAATTCTCTCTGGAAAGATGAAATGTAACACACAAAAATGTAAAAGAGGACAATGTCTCGCAAATGAAAAGTATGTAAGTGGCACAGGAAATAAGTGAAGTAGAACTTGGAGTATGAAGCAATCATCTGCAGAAAGAACGGTCAGCTAACAAGAAGAAGGAGGTATTTGGGAAGATTTAAATGGAAGCAAATTCAGATTCAAGGATATCTAAATTAGACAAAGTCTGCAAATGTCACTAATTGTCAAGACTAAGTCCATTTTTTTTATTTGATGTGAAAAAAATGTTTTCAGTTCAGAAATCATTTGAAACTTGATTATATATTTTAAAGCAGCATTAATAGTGATATCACTTATTTTTTCTTTTGTTTAAAATTCTTTTTTGAATTATTTTTTCCACCGATATAAAAATATGTTTTACGTTTCTAGAAAACACTTAACTTTTGCAACTATTATGAGGAAAGTACATTTGGTTCTCTAGTACTGATTAAGATAATTTCTTCTGTTTTAATTAAATCTAAACTCTTAAATTTTCAGTTTATTCAATAAGAGTACAATTCACATTGAAAATACAGAATCATAGTTAAAGCTCTAAATTAAGCTCTTGATGTTTTTCTTTACTCAATTTCCTTTATTTTTCCAGTTTCTTTCAGTATCAATTAAAATGTCAAAATATTTAAAAATTAATCATCTAAGAATATTGAAAATACATAGAATTGAAAGGAAAAAAAGCAAAAATAATTTGACCTGTTATTATTTTATAGTTATGTGAAGTGTGCATAATAAAAATCACTTCATAAGTTTGAAATGTTATATCAAACATTTATTAGGAGATGTATGCTAGGGATTATGTGACTTTTGACACTACGTTATGAAAGGCAAGGTAACTTCCTGTTTGTTTCTCTTAGACAGCTTACTCTGGATTAAATTAACTGCCATGCTGTGAGCACACTCAAGCTGCTCTGTGGAGAGATCCACAGGACAAAAACCTGAGACCCACCAACAGCCAGCAAGAAATTCAAGCATGGGATGTATGGCTATGTTTTATGTGAATTTATAAGAATCAAACAAGTGATTGGAAAAGGTCAGATTCCAGATTCTTTCCAACGCCAACGTTCTGAGTTCCGAAAATATTCCCTGTAGATAACCCCGTTTCTGTAAGTCACGTTGTAAACAGATCCTTCTGCTCTTGTCAAGCCTTCAGACAGCTGCAGCCCTAGGGGATACCTTGACTACAACTTTGTGTGAGACCTTGAGCAGGTTCGATCCAGTGAAGCCATTTCCAGATTCCCAACTTTCACAAATTGTACAAGATAATAAATATTCATATTTTTAACTGCAAAGTGATAGGATATTCTGTTACCCAGCAATAGGTAAATAAGGTAAGATGACTGTAACATGATTGCAGTAACCATGATATTTATAATATTTTTAGTCAGAAGATGGATATGATTAGATTTCTAGATTCTGTTAAAAGCAAAAGCCAGCATTTACCAAATACCAATTCTGCATCAAATCGTGCAAGAGCAATATGATTTGGTTCCTGACTTTAAATTAATAATAGAGGATATACAGTAAGAAAGTACTAGAAAGCAGTTGATTTTATTTTGGAGAAACAGATTTATGAAATAGGCAACACTCTGCAGGGGAAAAATCAGCATGATAGTGTGAGTCAGGGAAGGCTTCCAGAAACGGACTGGAGTTGAACTGTTTTTCGACAAATCTGTAAGATTTGCACAGAAGACAAAGAGAGATTATTCTTCTTTAGGAGTATATCATAAGCAGGGATGTAATAATGGAAACAACATGTAAGCAATCATGTAAATATGAATTTATCTGCCTTAGAGACTGACTTGAGAAATAGAAATAAACACAGATTGATGGAGCAGGGTCCTCCAGAAAGAGCATGAATACCAAGCAGAATATTTCGATTTTAATAGCATTCAGGGGACTTACAAATGATCTTAAACGGTGAATATACCTTGACATTTCTCCTAGTAGGGAATTAGGTTTGCTACTGAGAGAACACATTAGATCATTGCACAGGCATAATTCTTAGCAGGTTCTTACTTATCTTGAGCAGAAATTTGTCTTCTCTTAATTTCAGCACTTGCTCTTACTTACATTGCAGAGAAGAATTATCAGGGACTCAGAACATTTACTTTGGAAAGAACCCGGAATCTGATCTTTTCCGACCACCCAGTTGATTCTTATAAATTCACATAAAACACAGCCATGCATCCCATGCTTGAATAACTCCTGTGATGTGATTTTCAACCAGTTCTCCAAGCATCTGTATTTACTTTTAGACAGTTTTGACAAATGAAAGTTTGCCTAAAACCGTGTTTGTCTGTAAACATAGGCCCCAGTTTTAGAACTTTGAGTCACACAATTTAAATAAATAAGTCTAATCCCTCTTCCATATGGCAAGCTGTTAACTATTTAAAGATGGCATGCTCCCCTTGGAATTAGGGGATAGAAAGATTCCATTCTTCCAGTTTTCCCCACATGTCATGGCCGAGAATCTTTCTGATAAATACGACACCACTTCTCCTCTGAACACCCCATAGTGTTTCTTTAGCCTATGAAAGGTGTGATTCTTCAGAGGGTAATGTTCAATTAAGAATGCTTTTAAAGTATTATGTTTTCTAATTTATATTTTCTTTTCTTTTCTTTTCTTTCCTTTTTTTTTTTTGAGACAAAGTCTCACATTGTTGCCCAGCGCCCAGGCTGGAGTGCAGTGGTGCAGTCTCGACTCACGGCAGCCTCCGCCCCACAGATTCCTGCAATTCTTGTGCCTCAGTCTCCCAGGTACCTGGTATTACAGTCATGTAGCACCATGCCCAGGTAATTTTTGTATTTTTAGTAGAGATGTGATTCCACCATGTTGGCCAGGCTGGTCTCGAACTCCTGACTTCGGGTGATCCACCTGCCTCGGCCTCCCAAATTGCTAGGATTATAGGTGTGAGCCACCACATCCAACTATTTCTTTTGTTTTATGAGTTGCTTTCATCAATTATTTAAGCTTTTGTTTATTTAGTATTTTTTATTTCATCAATTATGTAAGCTTTTTTATGGCTTAAAGTTTATTGTTCTCAAAATTCTCCAAATTTATTATAAGAATACTGTATCCCTACTACTGTAGATATGTAGGTAGGTAGGTGGTTTATTTGTGTACCGTAAGGCCTAACAGGTCACTCTATTATAATTGAGGTTGCGATGATACGTCCTGCCAATCTAAATTTTGAGATCGTAAGTCTACCTGCCTTGTAGACCTGGTAAAAAATTTAGACATTATTACTCCATCCTCTCATTATTCCAATGAGGAACCCAAATTCTCAGAAAAAGATTACTTGAGTAGGCAAATACAGTTAACTGTTCATAGAACAAGCAAGACAACCAGCCTGATAATATTTTTTCTGTAATTGTTTTTACTTTTTCTGTTTAATATGCACTATGAGTATGAAGACTGTGCACTTTTTCCCTTTTCAAAAACATCACCCTTTCGGAGAGACTTTTCTCACTCTTCTGGTTTACTCAATTACTGCTTTGGTTGCACTTGTTAATTAAACAATTAAATATATTTTATTAACAAGTTGCTGCAGCGCGTATAGTGTGGCAGATCCAGTAAGGCTGCATATCCTCAGCTTCAGAAAACACAAACTTTTATTTTTTTTACATGTAAAGAAAACTGAGATCCAGAAAGAAACTAAGGCACAAAAAATGCAACCTATACCTTTTTCTTTATGGAATACTTTGAGAAAAGTTTATGGAGGTAAAAAGATATGTACACGAAAATTAACCATTTTAAATATGCTATTTAATGTAACTTTAAAAATCGTATACAGGTATGTAACAATCATCATGTACAAGATACAGAATATGTCCATAACCTTGAGAAGCTTATTTGCCTGAGCATAGCAATCCCTTCCTCATCCAGAACCTGCTATTAACTTTCCCCATGTGTCGTCTTCCCAGACTGTCTTAAAATGGCATCACATAATTCCTTCATTCAGCATGATGTCATCGATATGTCTCTATGCTTTCTGCATGTATCATAATTTCTTCCATTTTATTGCTGAGCAGTATTCCGTTGTATAGATGTATTGCAATTAGTTTATATATTGGCCAGCTAAGGCACTGGTTGTTTCTGGTTTGGGGCTATTGTGAATAAAGCTGCTATGAACACTCCCTTGGGAATCGGTTAGTGAGTGTGTAACCGGTCAGTTATGTTGGGAACTTGTAAGATGGAGATTTTTCGTATGGTAAAGATGTGTTTATTACAAAACCTACAAAACTATGTGCCAAGTAGCTGCAGTAGTGCTACCGTAACAAAATACCACATATTGAGTGGCTTAAAAAATAGAAAATATATTACAGGTCTTGAAGAGGTAAGCTTGAAATCAAGGTCATGGCAGGTTTGGTTATTTCTGATGCCTCTGAAGGAGGAATTTACAAGGTCTCCCTGCTCGGATCGTAGATAGTCATGTTCTTTCTGTATCTCTTCACATCATCTTTCCTCTATGCCTAACCTGTGTACTAATTTCTTTTTATAAGGATACCAGTTATGTTGAATTAGGTCCTGGCCTTAGGACCTCATCTTAACTTAGCTAATTGCATCTGCGATGATCTCTTTTCCAGGGAGGGTACACAAGTTAACGCATAATTTTGACTGTACTGTTTAGCATTCTTACGACCAGTGTATGAGATTTCCGGGTGTTCTATGCCCCCACCAGCTCTTGGGGTGTTGTCTTTTAAATTGTAGCTTTTCTGATAGGTTAGTGTTTAGTGGTATCTCATTTATGGTTTTAATTGCTCTTTTCCTAAAAGCTAATGATTTTTAGCATATTTTCATATGTATTTTTGTCATCCACATAATTTCTTTGGCATAAAAGCTATCCACATCATAGGTTCAATTTTTCATGGGTACATTGCCTATTAATATTTAAGTATAAGATTTCCTTACATATTATAATATTAATTAAAGATATGTCTTTAATAAACATGTAATTTACAAATATTTCTAGTAAGATAAAACTTTATGTTTTTAATTTTGTTTCAGAGTATCTCTTGAAGAACAGCAATTTTAACTTTGATAAATTCTAATTAATAATTGTTTTATTCTGTAATTAGTGATTAATTTTGTTCTAAGAATTCTTCTGAACCTGTTACAAAAATTTTCTTCTGTATTTTCTTCTATTGTTTCATAGTTTTAGATATCCTAATTATGTGATTATGTTAATTAATTTTGAAATATTGAGTGAGGTAACATTTTAAATTCATTTTCTACCTTGTGGATGCTCAATTTTTCCAGGATTGTTTGTTTAAATTCTTTTTATGTTTATTATATTGCATTTTCTTGGCATCTATGTTGAAAATAAATTGTCCATATCTGCGTGGTTCTATTCCTAGAATCTCTATTCTGTTTCATAGTTTGATATACGTGTCTTTACAACAATACCTCACTAACTTAATTATTTTTTTTTGAGACGGAGTTTTGCTCTTGTTACCCAGGCTGGAGTGCAATGGCACGATCTTGGCTCACTGCAACCTCCACCTCCTTGGATCAGGCAATTCTCCTGCCTCAGCCTCCCGAGTAGCTGGGATTACAGGCACGTGCCACCATGCCCAGCTAATTTTTTGTATTTTTAGTAGAGACGGGGTTTCACCATGTTGACCAGGATGGTCTCCATCTCTTGACCTCGTGATCCTCCTGCCTCGGGCTCCCAAAGTGCTGGTGTTACAAGCTTGAGCCACTGCGCCTGGCCCTATACCTCACTAACTTGAATGCTACACTTTTAGAATAAATCTTGAAATTAAGTGGCATTAATTCCCCAACTGCTATTTTCAAAATTATTTTGACTATTCTAGATTATTTGCATTACAGATCAAGATATTCCATGATTAGCAGTTTGCCAATTTGTACGTAAATTAAGTAATTTTATTGGGTTGACTTTACATCTGTAAATCGAGTTGAAAAGAATGTATCAGTTATTGCTATTTGGTTGTCTGATCCATGAATATGCAATATTTCTCCAGATATTAAAAGCTTTGTTAATGCATCCTTGTAATGTTTTGTAGTTTTCAGTTTAAAAGTTTCTCAAATTTTGTCAAATTCCTCTCTAAGTGTTTTATGGTTTGAAATATTTTAATTTTTTCAAAAAACTGTAAATACCAAGTGTTCCATTATAATGTGTGTGTGTATGTGTGTATATATATGTATACGTATATATATACGTATACATATATATACATATATATATACATATATATGTATACATATATGTATACGTATATATATACGTATATATATACGTATACATATATATACATA